>LKNJ01004724.1:0-29158 GCA_002120245.1 Maccullochella peelii | reverse complement strand
TATATATATATATATATTAGGATAGATATAGATTAAGGTAGATGATAACATGAGTCAAAGTATTCCTAGTCACACGTTGCCATTACACATACACACTTATGTCACAAGCATCCAACCTATTCACTCTAAGTGAAGAATGACAGGACATGACTGCACCCTGTGGAATTTGAGCTCTTACTGACTCATCTGCTTCTCAGCAAGGATATCTGACTTGGCTTATGCATTACAATGTTTTATCAGTAAATCAATGCCTGGGTATTCAATGTAAATGCCTTCATTGTTGAACTTTTATTTATTTTGGGGTATACTGCTTTATCTAAGTACAATTAGTGAAGAAGACAGGGTACCAAACTAAACTAGTTCCTACGTGATTTTAAATGTTCCATTGTGGTAAATGTAGTTCATTTCATTTACAGTACATTTGTGACAAAATAATCTCAGCTCAAGGTCCACTTACTGCCTTTTTCTGAGTATCTTTGAACTGAGAGACAAGGGTTGTGAGCCACCCAATATACAACCACATGTTATCACATAACCGATGTTGACATGACCAAAGACCGTGAGATGTGATGTGAGTAGGTGGACCTTGAGTTGATATTGTCACATATGCTGATCCCAAGGTCGAGAATGAAATTTCATGTTCAGGGTAGAATGAGGTTTTTTCTAATTGTAACAAATGATTTTTGATACCCAGGCCATATACATAATCACTCAACTCCAGTTACTACACAGATCATATTACATAAATCATATGTGGAAGGCCACTGAAGCCTAATTTGGCAACAAAGTTGTTAACAGCTTTACAATGATCAATCCACATCTGAATTATAGTCCCTCTGGAAGTCTAGGTTCTAATCAAGTAGCCCTGGCTCTAACATCTGTGGAAGCATTCTCAGACCACTAGCTATTTTGGAATTTGTTTACTAGTACAGAGCCAAAGGACTACAATGCTGTTGGCAAGATGGAAAGTCAATTTATGTGGCCTAGTTTGAACAAGGCATTGTATTGTGGGGCAGGGGAGATGGCAGTCCTATCCAAGACAAAGTGGACCAGTCAGTTGGGCATCAGTGGAAAAGTCTGTGTCTGTACAATGGCAGGGGAGGGGTGGGGTGATGGGATCATGCTGACAACACAGCTAACATTCAGGGTTCACTTGAAGTAGGACAACATTAATGGATCTCGAAATACCTTTTTTTTAAGAGTGCTTGCTGAGTAAAAGTTAAATCACGGTGGAGGTTGACGAGCACAGGTTTGGCCTTGGGCAGCTGATGTTCATTTCCTAATATAGCTGCCAATTCCCTGTCATGATGACTTGATATTGGGTGTTGAAAATGACATGGGAGATTATTGGTGCTGAAGGGGATCATGTGATTGTTGGAACAGTTGCTTAGAACATTGTTGGAACTCTATGGTCTCCAGGATAGCTAGGGGCTACGTGACTTTGGAGAGTGGCGCTGCCATCATAGTGACTGTAAAAGCCTCCTCAGCTGTGTGGCTGAGGAAATGGTGGTGTTTAAATGACCTGATTAACTACATGGGGACAGCAGTATTCTCTAACTCCTGGCATATTTTTCACCATTTCAGTATCAGAACATTATATAACTTTGATGATGTTATAATGGGCATTTAACAATTACTAATTATGTAGCAAGTAGGCTAACTGACCAACAATGAATACAACTCTTCTGAGTGTTTGAGACATATTTGAGATTTATTCTAATCTTTTCTGTTGTGTTTGGAGAAAAAAAAAATGCAAAAAGCTTTGAATTGTTCTTATACTTTCTGTCTTGTTAGTATTTCCAAGGCAGAACTGTTATTTTGATAAAATGACATTTTTCAGGTAAACAGTGTAATTGTAAACAGCAATGGAGATCTTTAGTTAGAGTGGGAGAAAGCAGAATGTTGTAGTCAGCCAGTGGGTGGCGCTAATCCCAGCAGTCCACATACGCGTTCTGCATGGGCCTAAAACTGACACCCGAACCTGGCCCATACCTGGGTCTTTAAGACTTGATCCAACTAAACCTGACAGGTACTGCCAAATTTAAGACCTGAACTTGACCAATTTGATTTATTATTTACATATTGATTACTGGACATTGCCTATGTACTTGACACATGCACACAGACAGTTGGCACAAATACATTTCTAAAAAAAAAAAAAAATTACATTTGAAAATAACCACACTTAACGTCACCTGAGCTTGAAGCTTTACACAACAAAACAGCCTCATACTTTGTCGGGAACCTTCAGGGTTGGGTGGAAGAATTCTAGTCCATACCTGTTGCATCAGAGGGTTAGTGACAGTTTTCAGTAGGTAATGATTAGTTTGTTGTGCTCTACTTGCTATTGAAGAGCACAGATACACTGCGAGATGTTGTTTGCTCCAAGAATGTGTTATGTTATGGCGTTCCACCAAAAGCCTACAAAAGAACATTATGAGTATGGCATTTCTCATTATTTAAAGGTACTTGATTATGCAGCAACATCAACCTTTTATATTATAAAATGTATTTTAAATGGATTCTAGTATAATATATCCTACAGTACAAAAAAGACCTTGGGGAGTAAGTGAAGGCAGTTTTTATCTTTCTGACCTTTGGCTTGTTTTTTGAGATGCCTTTTTATATCTCATGCCTGTTTGTTACTTCCACTAGCAGCTCTCATGAAGTTTCTCAATTCTCAGCTCTCAGTTTTTTCTTTAGTATTAGTGTACTAAGTGTATTTTGTTTCTGTAAAATTTGACATGGGCTTTTACATTGAAGGTATTAGCCTCAACCCCCCCCGACTGGAAAAAATATGGCCTTACAAACACCTTTACACACACAGTCAAAAAGTACCTGGGGCTTAAGTCAAATCTCAGATTACATGAGACTGTTGATGCCATTGTATGTTTGAGTTGAAAAATCACTTGTCAACCACCATCACACTCTATTACCATATTTATTTTAGCTGGATGTGTGTACAGAGAGCAGTTTTCAAATGTTTCAATTGTAATAGTGACCGAAGAATGTATTAATGAAATACTTTCAGTTTTCGCTGAGAAAATGTTACTGTTCACAAACAAGCAAGTACTATCAAAAAGAAACTGCTTTCAAGTGTAAAGCAAGTCATATACGCCTGATATACAAATTGCAACTGACATGCAGTCACCATGGCCACACAGTGATTTAAAAGACGTATCAGTCAGTGAGATTTTATATCTTTTGCTGCTTCATTTGATCATTTAAGTTGCCATACTGATTGCTGCCTTATGCCAACTTTGTGGAGTAGTTAAGAGCAGCATGCACAAAGAGAAGATCCAATCCATTATATGACTCTGCCTTACATTTCCATGATGCAATGCATGAATGCTTGGGCTGCAACATTAAGGCCTCGCTAAATAATATTAGAAGTGCATGGGAGTTAAGTGTCTGTGATTTATATGACCCCTCCTTTTTCCTCTTCGCTGTGGTTCTTCATGCATGGTGTTGCAGACAAAAGAGTGGTCTTAGGCTCCGACAAGCCCTGCGAAGGTGTAGCGACATCTCTTCGCTTTCCTTCTCAACCTGGCTCATTCACCCCTGGTAATTACGGGAGTGAAGCAGGGCCGCCAGATGGACAACCGGACTCACCGATAAAGACCTCTCCTGTTTCGGAGCGAATAAAGGCACTGGAAGCTCTTGCTGCCAAAAAGAAGGAACCTGATTTTAGAAGCGATGGCGGTTTCTCTCACTTCAGAGACCGCCACCATGAGAAATCTCCCACTGAGACCCCAAAATCTCCCACTGAGACCCCAAAATCTCCCACTGAGACCCCAAAATCTCCCACTGAGAAAATTATGCCAACTGTCCAGAAAAGAGGAGGTTCTGCTGATCAGGAGTCACCAGAATCCCCCTTTGAAGTACTTGGGGATTTAAGACAAGTGAATGAATTTGAAGAAACGGAAGAGTGGATGAAGGCTCATTTACCTCCTGTGCCAGACTTTGATGCTGTAGATTTAATTAAAGGCACCCTGACTTCAGACAATGTTGCATCAAAGGAGGCTGACATAGATATACCTGCTGCCTTTGCCGGTGTCCCTGATGCTTTCATGGATTCTCTTGTTGACTCTCCAAAACTGAAGGATGAGTTCAGTGAAGCACCGAAGCAGCAGGAGGAGTCTGAGTTTGACCTTAGCTTTTTGCCAACAGCCTACATGTGGGATCAGCAGGAAAAATCAGGTGTCCAGGCTCCATCAAATCTTGATTCAGTGCTTCCTGCTTCACCTGCTCCTCCTGCAGGCTTTGGCTCCCCATCTCCTCCTGTCTTCCCACCAGTTGGCACGGATGCTAAACAGAAGGGTTCAGATGACAAGAAGGCCACTTGGACTGGAGATCTGGAGCCTCCAGAGGCAAGTGAAGCAGACAGCTCAGGAGAGTCAGATGACACAGTCATTGAAGATGGTGTCACTGTTCCTGCATCTGTTCCTCCTCCATCATCTGATCCAGCAGTTTCAAATGATCCTACCACTACCCCTGCTTCTACAGCTCCCAATCTTCCCACTGAGGAAAAGGTTACTCCTCCACCAAAGTCTGAGAGGAAGTTAATGCAGGTTCCAACGATTAATGTTATTGAGACTGACGAGCCAAATTACAGTGAAGAGGAGATGGAAATGGAGCTTGAAGCAGAGGAAGATGAGGAATATGAGGTTGTAAAAGACCCTGCCAGAGAAGCTCCAAAAACCCCAGAACCAGAGCCAGATGACAATAAAAATGAACCACCCAAGACACGCCCCTTAGAAACTGAATTCATGGAAGGCTACTCTCCTCCATCCTCGCCTGTGGACTCTGATGCCGAATTCTCTCCCAAACACAAGATACTCAAATCTCTTCCTGAAACAGTCCATCAGGAATCTGCATCAAAACCCGAGGCCGTACCCAATCAAAATGATTCAAAAGACTCAGCATCTGATTTTTCCCAAGCACAATTTGAAAAATCACAGACAACTTCCAATAAAGTCAATGATGAACCCTCCCCTTTCATAGTCGCAAATGAAGAAGTGGACTTTCCTGACAATGATGATGAGTGGTCAGATGAAGCACAAGATATCCTGGTCAAACCTTGCAAGACTGATCTTATATTCATGGATCCAACTCCTTACACCCAATCCAAAGTGGATGAAAAGAGCAACACAGCTGCAAAAGAGGCTTATATGGAGACGGCTTCCCTTTCTAAAACCAGCTTCATGCAAGATGATATATATGGCAGACAATCATTTGATTATGATTATGATGTATCCTCTCCCTTGGATGACATTGATGACAAAGGGCTAAACAATGCTAAGGAGCGGTTTCTTTCAGATCCTTCTCAAATCCATGTTGAAACACTAAATGCAAGCACTGCACAAAATGAAGTTCCAGAGGTCAGTCCAAATCTGGATGATTTCACTTCAGTGAATGATGACGAAGCCTTCCCCAAGCCAGTTGGTCAGCCATCTATAAGAGAATATCCCCAAGACCCATATTCCTCTTTCCAAAGTGAGATAATAAGCAGCATCAATGAGCAAGATTTCAATAAGGAAATGACCACTGACATTGTTACACATAGCATTGCAAATAGCAACTCCCTCCCAGCACAGAACATTGGCTCAAAGATCCAGCAAGACACTAAAGCTGGTCACTATGCATCTGACACAACAAGCAACCCAGAAAGCACTGACCCTGACGGCCCAGTTTCTGATCCTACAGATAGCTTTGTGGAGTTCATGCGAGAGTGCCTGAAGTCAAGGCAGGATGAAGAACCTGATGACATGCACCAAGGTGTTCCCTCCAAGAACAAATTCTGCAAAACTGGATTGCCTCCTTCCCAGTCCCCTCCAACCATGGTGATGGATCTTGAACAAGAACAGCTTACTATCAGTGCTCTCAAAGAACTGGGCAGCAGTCAAGAGGAGGAGGTGGTGTCTCTCCAGTCGAAGGTTCCTGACGAGGACAAAGCTAACCGCAATGCTACATCTATACAGCACTCTTCCTTTACCTCAGTCCCTAATCCTCCATGTTCCCAAAGCAACCGTGTGCTCGACAGCACGTATTCCAAAGAGGTGGAAGCCATTGACGAATGGGTGGCTGAAGCCTATCATCTTGCTGAGCATGTCTTGACAGCAATACTAACCCACTTATCAGGTAACACGTCTTCCTTCTGGGCAGTAGGCCTGCTAACTTCATGCAGTCACCTCAACAGGACCCCTTTTCTCACTTGCACTTTGTAACTGCCCTTTCATACATAGTAGCCACTTTTGTCACCTGTCAGCAAGGAGTTAAACTAAGAAAGCATAAAGGCCTACTAAGGCGTCTAAATTCAGAAGTTTTTGTACAGATAAAAAGTGAAGGAAGTAATCGAATGAAAAAAGAGGTTCAAATCCTGCATATTTTCTCATCTCAGCACACCAGGCCAATCACTATGTAAAGTAGGTGTGCTAAGCAGATTGTAGGTTTTGGAAAAATAAAACAAAATCCCCCCAAATTGCCAGTTTTCTGCCATTTGTCTTTGCTGGTGCACCTGGCCAAGCCAAAGACACATTATCAAGACAAAATGGAATTTCCACTAGAGGTTCAGGTCAGAAGACTCTTGGATGAGTAGCACAATGTCTTCTCTCCTCAGTACAGTACTGTACTTCTATTTCTTGTTACTTATCGGCCAACATGCAGTAATACCCAGATTTCTGTAATAAGCTAACATTTTCCTAATAACTGAGCCCGACCCGAACCCGACAAGGATTCTGTTATTTATGTCAGAACCCGACCTGAGCCCGCTTCAGTTAATGTGAGCTGAAGCAAATCAAAATGCCTCCATACCGTCTGTGAGGAAGCTGTAGCTTCCCTGTTGTGTCTATGCTGGATTCACTTATGAGTAGTAACATGCTGCAGGTGATCGGTAAGAACCATGTGGATGTCTTCAGTCCAATCTGTTTATTTTACCATCATCACATCCACAACCACATTCCTGCACAGCTGTCTGCTGAACGTTTCCCTGCATGGTTTTCAGTAGTTTTTTTAAACTTCCCTGATAACACTTTGTTTGATGTCCTCCGTCCTTAACTAGGCTACATGATTTTTTTTATTTACCTCCTGTGTGCTGCATTCATGTGTTGTCACGTTAATAACAAACCCCAGCACTGAACAGGAAGCACCATGTCAAGAATGACATGACCAAACCCGACCCAAAGCCGAACATCATTTCAAAATGTTTGTCGGGTATCCACCCTCTAGTCCATGGTGCTGAAATATGCGCCAAAATAGATATGATGAAAGGCGTTTTCACTGCTCCCTCTAAGTTGTGCATTACATGCAAACATTAAGCATTGTGAATGTGAGAAAGAGCTATATAGATTTCAATAGGATAGTAGGTCCTTGACGTCATGTCACATTGCCATACCTTGGCTTTTGCTGAAACAACGCCCCTGCACTCGTTATGTCCTTTTTGTAATCCAAACGACTTACATTTTAACAAAGTTTAGCTCTTTTGGAGAATTCTGTTATTTTGTAGATTCAGTTGATCATGAGCACATTTCATCATCTTGCATGCACTAACACAACCCATAGTCACTAGTGCAAATTATTACAGCATGATGGCACAGGTGCAGCCTCAAATGGCGAAATCAGTTAGGTAATTGGAGCAGGTGATCTTGTGTCAGAATGTATACTGTAAATGCCTGATGCAATAAGGAATACCAGACACACCTCTTAATGTCCATATGGTCTAATGATCCCCACTCCATCTGAGATTTGACAGCCGTCTCCTGCCCTCTGTCCTTTACAGCCGGGCAGTGGTCCATTGACAGAGAGGGGGCAGGGGTTTTAAATATGGTGCCCAAGTGTTGGCTTGCAAGAACATTGGAAGTCACGGGGTACAGTCAATCTCCAGTGTCAGGTTTCTGCCTTTATGCAACTTTCCACAGCACACTTGGTGAAGACCATGACACGATGACAAGGCATGGTACAAAAAAAACAGTGATGCAAAATTAATTGCATATCTGAAGGCCACGAGGTGCAAATTATTTTGGTGTCGTAATTCGTGTACTCGGGTTTCAGGCAAGATGACATCTTGGGAAATTAGATGCTGTCAGGTCTTTCAGTACTCACTTGTCCAATCCTCTCTTCATCCAGGTCCAGCCATCCTTTTTTCCTCTAAAAACTATGTCTTGAATATGAGAGCTGATATAAACCAGCCTGCTCTATACATCACAGCTTACTCTGATGATTATTGTGTATTCACTTCACTAATAGTTGACCAGAGCAAGGGCAAAGTACTAGAAGGAGTTACAGCAGCCAGTTCTGCAGTATGCCCCCTTCTCTGCAAACATGATCTCCATTCCACACACACATGCACAGAGGCTGGTATGCAGACTGTAATCCTAAGACATTAAGTGGTATGTCTACATGTGTTGAATACTTTAACCTAGAGTTGGCACACCAGAGAACAGAGTGCTGGTGCTCTAGCAACCAGAAACTAAAGGAAAGTGTGCAACAGAGGCATAGGGAAAGGAAAGGTTAGCTTGATTTTTAAAGCTATTATGTTAATTGTTCTGTGAAGCTTGTTAGCAGAGCACATAATGTAATTGTTTCCTAATTGTGATATTAAGAAGAAGAAGTTCTGTTTTGTGTCATGTTCTGTAGGGGAGCCTATGTTGTTTAATTCCCCCCTCCAGCCATGAGCTTGTGCTATTTTAGTGCTTCTCTGCAGTGCTGCTCCACAACTCAGTAGGTCATTAGGCGGGGTACATTTGGCTAGGTGAGTTTGTTTCAATTGGTGTGCCTGTCGTCATGCTGAATCTAGCTTGACATTTGCTGCATTGCCATACAAGTTTTTGGTCAAAGAACCCCCTTTTTAAAAATTCTATCACACCTATCTGTCAGTGGAATCCACATGGTGATAGCCAAAAGTGATTCTCTACATTTCTTTGTGGGCTAGTTCCAATACCAGACTTGTGATCACGGCTTCAAAGGTTAGTTTAAATCAAGCAGTCCAGTAATGCCAGTTATTCCATTGGAACAGTTAGTAGTTACACTGCTCATAATGTATCATGTACCCATCATTATTTTGGTTTTCCAGCCCAACAACCTTGCTCTCATCAACCTGTTTTCAGTGAAAATCCCTGTTAAACCCACTCTTACTAATACTACACTAATACTCAAGCAGATGGGATTTTGCAGAACATATGATGTAATTTATGTAAAAGTATGCCAGTGGTCTCAAGCGGTATAGGATGCTTACCTGCACGAGAAAGTTTGTGCTTCTTATGCAGTTCTACAAAAAAAAAAAGTAGTAAATAAAGTAGACTCAAGTTAACATACCTATTAAAACTCCTGGAATGTGTTAGCAAACACCTTTTTATGCTTTTAAATTTGAATTGTCACTTAAAATCAAATTGTTCCCTGGTCTAGTTTTTGTGTGTAGGTCCAGTCTTTCTGCTCTGTGTGTGTGTGTGTGTGTGTGTGTGTGTGTGTGTGTGTGGCTTTAAGAGCTGCACAGTGAAAGCAGGCCACTGCGCCTCAGCAGAGTAGAGCGAGGGCGAGAGACACAGAAACAAGGGGAGAGAGAAATAATGAACGCGGGCTGTCAAGCTCTGGCTGCCTCCCTGTGGGTACCGGCAGCAAAGCATGCTGGGAGGTGGCACACACCCTTGCAGTGCAGGCTGAGAAAACCCCGTTCATTGTTGCTGTCAGATGAAAACAGGATATAGCAGTCAGCTTTGTTTCCAGCTTGACCACCGTGCAGTTCAATGTTTTCAAATCAGTTTTGAAAAAGGATTCAGGAATCCACTTGTCCCCAAATGTTGTCCACCCACTGAGTTGATAGATGAAAATTGTATTGTACTGGAGTTATGAGGTTTTCACACAATCTCATTGTAGGCTGAGCACAGAATCGGGAACTATAGAGCTCTCTCTGTTTCTGTCTGAGCCCCACAGCAGTACTGCTGCTGCTTTTCTCTCAAACTCTTGTGAACAGGTTCAGCTCCTGGCATGCTGAGCATTATTGTTTACTAATAAACAGTAACTGCTGGATGAACATTTAACAGCAAATTGTAAAGGAGTCAGACAAGCCATGTGATGGTAGTCCATCTAATTATCTCATCATTGCGAAATACTAGTTGGCAGTTAATTTTTCTCCAGTTCATCTCATGTTGTATTTAACCTGATGGTGTTTGCAAAACATGTATGTAAAACTAAAAGTGTTAATTATTGCTAAGGAGACAGATAATATTTGCCAATATTTACTATGCTGCTGCACTAAAAGATGGCAGAAAAGTGGCAGCACTAATAATTGAGTCTTTGCCATGTCTTATGGAGTGTCAAGAGATTTTGTTCAAACAAAGTGTAGAGTAGAAGCATGGTCACACCAGAAAGTGGAGCAGCAAGATGTATTTTGTCCTCGCAAAATGGGTGGTATTGAAAGGTTGGTGATGTAGTGGCTAGTTGGACTGTTGTAGCTGGTCATGCTAGCCCTAGCAGTCACAATAGTTTATTCAACACAAGTATTTGTACCATCAACTCAGTCTCATAACTGACTGCAGAGTCTCTTTTGTGGAGCAGTTTCTACTTCGACAGAGCAAAGTTATATGAGTGTGGAGTGTGCACCACCGCTAACAGGCTCTGATAGCTTGCATGTTGAATTTCATTGATGTTGAACATACAACATAGGTGCAAACAAAACTGATCATACCAAGGATAGCGTCATTCTGTTAAAATAAAATAAATAAATTAAAATGTTATACCTTACACACTTTTTTTCTTTTTTAGCATATCAGTTTGTGGTGCCACATTCCGATTGTTCAGTTTGTAGTCAGTTCATGTCTTTATGGATGTGGATTTTTCCATGAATAAAAACCAATAAATCTTTGTCTACCTCACTGGCTTCAAAGTAAAGAAAAACTGATCAGTCTTTCTCCTTGTAAAATGCTCAACATCCGCTCTATGCAAATGTATTCGCCTCTGCAAGAGAATCCATTGATTATGACTATTTCATTGAAATGAATCCATTTTACTCCGAAATGTAGCTCTTAAATGCAGGTGTGACTGATTAATCATTGCTGAATGGGCCCCTCAAAATGGATTCATCTGTCATCAGTTATTTCAGTTAATTGACAATTAACTATTTTGTTTTCATCAGTCATAGCAAAATGAATGCAGCCCCCAATTAAACCTTTATTGGAGTTTAATGTCCCTGAGGAGCAGATTGAGGATGGTCAGAATTTTTGCTAACTCAGGTATGGCAGCGTATTGCTGTCACGCCAGAAAAAGAAAAACGGATCAGTATAATGTTATAATGTGAAAAGTTTGTTATAACGATGTTTTTCAGGTTATAACAACATATTTTCATGTTATTACGACATACAAACACGAAACCTTTCTTGTTATGAAAATATACTATTTATCTTGTTATAACGTTCAAATGTCTTGTTATAACAACCTTTTCACATTATAACGCAATACTGATCCATTTTTCTTGTTCTGCCGTGGCAGCAATACGCTTCCGTACTGAGGAGAATGTCACTAATTTTCTAACGTTTCTCGGAATGTGTGTGTGTGTCACATACGCATCTTTGAACATGAGTGCGTGTGTGCATGAACCTCCATGTCTTTGAGCTCTGTTTACAGAGCTTAAATAAATAAAGATGCACTTAAGGTACAGTTGTCAGAGTTGCTAGATTGCATGTGTAGGCATCCATTATGGTACACATTAGTAGCCTACTGAATATACTGAGTTACCAGTTTATTAATTAGAACTGAAATTGAGTGCAGTACAACAGCCCTGCAACCAATCCTATGTTTATAAAGCTTATGATGAGTTTTTGTTTACACTTTCTTGAGGGTGTTAATTCAACTCTATTCTATTATATGGTCAGCTTTGAGCCTGTAGTTAGTTGTGGTGTTGTATTGGACTGCACTGTACTGAAAGGTGTTTCCAATGTTCTGTTCACCTACATTTACTGTACACGAGACATCTCTGACACAGTACTAGTACAGTACTTTAAAATCCCGGCTCACAGTCAGGAACATGAAAACATCTAAAGGACTTAAAATTCCCTCTGCATTGCATGTGACCAAAGACTTAAGTTAAAGTCAAAGTAGGGATGATGAATTGGCACAATATGTGGCTTAAGACTTCTAAAACAACACATGGATTGTGTTTTGTATTGCAAAAGGCACTCCTCACAGCTGAGTAACATTTTAAAAATGAAATGTATGCTTTATACATTTCTGACTGTAATGGGAGTCAGTGTCCTATGAAAAAGCAATGTTTTTGTTTTTTTGCTGTAGCTTTTTTTTTTCAGTTTTCTGTGATGTGTGTGTGTGTGTGTGTGTGTGTGTGTGTGTGTGTGTATGAAGGTCCTAATATATCGTGTGTTCCCATTAAACTAGCTGGAGCATGAGGCCTGAACCCCTCCTGAGGCATCAGCCCACGTGGTTTCTCAACCACTTACACAAGGCTTTTTTAAATACCCCCTTTTTTCCCCATGCAGAGGGAAGGAGTGGCAGCTTGAGTGCCAACCCATTCCAGCATTACATAACCGCCTTGTATAGAGGCTATCACTTCTGCATGCACGACTCCTCACAGGACATGCATACAAACATGAAACGGACATCTACAGCAATGTGACTCCCTCAGTTATTCTTGGCTGCAGGTGCCCAAGGAGATGTATGGCGCATGTTCATGTTTTATTGGGCCAGAGTTCCAGAGTAGGAGTTTTGGTTTAGGTTTTTTAAGACCTGGCTGATCAAGTTTTAGAATGCCAATACCAATGTTTTTCCACTAAAGCAACCAGTTGCACATCATTTGTACTGGTATTCAATGCCTATACTCAAGGCCTTTATTTGGAACAGCTTTATAAGCGGCCTAGTTTTTTTTTGTCTAAAGATAAAGAAACCATCCTATTTTCTGACCTATTCCTGTTTAAATTAGCTGTTAATGTAAATTCAAAACTGGCTCCATGTTTACTAGTTGTCTTAATAAATTCAGCATTATGTGCTCTACTTTTCCACAACGCTAATTCCACCAGTACGACAACAGAGTCATGACATACTCACCAGTCTGCTGCTCGGAAATATTGTTTTCATTCGCTAATTATTTCCAGTTGCTTCTAATTTGCCGTTTTTTTCCTGAGCACTGTTAAGCTACCGTCAGTTAAACTTAGTGTTTCACATTAAAAGCCTTCCAGCAGTCTAAAGGCATAATCCCTCCTGTTCTTGGTAGTCTTTTAAATTGAAACATCTGCAGGAAGTGCTTTGTTGGTAATTTAACATCACTCGATTTAATTTCGCAATTTTCTATAATCAGCTCTTGTAAAATTTGTGACAGGATGAAAAAACCTCAAACTGAATTTAATTTAGACTATCTCCATCGAACATCTTCAAGTTATTTTAGGGATGGACCTAACACTTTGTGACGTAAATTACATACAAATTAAAATACTGTACTGTTTTTAAATTAAAAAAATAAAATAAAAGGTAATTTTGGATTTCTAGACTATTCTTATGTAGCCGTGTTTTAGGACAAACCATCATATTACAACTTAATATCATGATATTTTATTGAAGGCCAGTTCTGAGCAAACCAATATCAGTCTAACCCCTTCTCTCCACTTATCTGCAGTTAAGGATCTGATCCATTGGCGAGACCCCAAGAAGTCGGGCGTGGTGTTCGGTCTGTCCATGCTGCTGCTGCTGTCGCTGGCGGCCTTCAGCGTCATCAGCGTGGTCTCCTACCTGCTGCTGGCCCTGCTTTGCGTCACCATCACCTTCCGCATCTACAAGTCTGTTGTCCAGGCTGTGCAGAAGTCCAGCGACGGACACCCCTTCAAGTAAAAACAATGTTTCCTGTTTTCTTTCTGAATGTGAAGACATGAGACTCGTGTATAGGCCTATAGCAGCTAAAGTAACAGTAATACTTGGAATACTAGCGAGGTTGCTAAATGCTACAGGATGCACACTCGGATGCTTTGCACATGCTGCTACAAAGGGTGCAGCACTCCAGAACAAAACATTCACCCACAAAAAGATTTAATATTCTACCCTGTCTGTATAGAATAATAAAAGGAGCACACATGATTGATTGTGAAATAAGTCATTGCACTGCACTGAGCCATGTTGCTGCCACAAACCACATAAACCATTATACTACAGGCAACTCTAAAGACTACTAAGTTTCAGAATGCTAGAGGTCAGGCATGGCATTGCCTGACGTAACCCCGGCCTCTTCTGCTTTTATTTATAGAACAACTTTTATGGTGGAGCCAGAGCCCAGGGAATGCTTCATAGAGTTCCGAACACAGCTCCTCTTCGAAGGGGTCAACATTAAATCCTCCTCGTAGCTCATGAAGCCTCTAAGCCAAATCATTCAGAAAAGGAGAAAATGGAAATTGTTGTTCTACCATGGAGCAGCTGGAATATAGCTATTTACCTTTGTGTACAGTACACCAAGTAAAATGATGCAGTTGAAGGCTGTGTGGTTATTTTTCTTGGTTCACCCACTGTTATTCACATTCTATTTTCATTAACAATTCATCTGTCTACTACCTGTTCATTTCCTCCTTAAAGCTTTTCACCACAGGCTGGTGAGATATGTTTTCCTGCAACACTTTTGGCCCGGACACTAAGCCTCATTTTGTGCTCTTCTCCTCCTCCCCCTCCTCCTCCCCCCTCTCCCTGCAGAGCACTGATAGATAAGGATGTCAGCATCCCCCCAGAGACTTTCCGCAAGCACGTGGACGCCAGCCTGACCTACATCAACCGAGCCCTGAAGCAGATGAGCCGCCTCTTCCTGGTTGAGGACCTCGTGGACTCCCTGAAGGTGAGCAGCTCCGGCCTTCAGTCACTGTCCACCGTCACCGAGTTTTAATCATTTAGTCTGCTTATAATGGGAATCTATTCCCACTCTGTCCCATAAAGCCTCCTCTCCTGGGTGCAGCCTTTTTATAACTCTGATTGGTACAGTAGTAACTCATCACTAGGGGGAATCAGTCAAATTATAGTCAGAATCTTATTAGTATTGTTAAAATAAACCCCAGTAGTTATGATTGTATTGTTGGATGATAATTATTTAGAGAATATAATATATTTAAAGTTTGGTAGACAAAGGAGGCATGACATTGCAACTAAAATATTATTTTTCAAAATTGTCAAGTCATTAGTGCAAATGTGAAATTATCATAAAAGGTCTTGTCTCCTTCCTTTCACCTGCACAAAAATGTATACAACTTAATTTGAAGGGCGCGCTGTTGACTGATTGATGAATAAAATCATGAAAGGGTAGGGTCAGGTGTTCTCAAGTTCAACTTAACACAGTATGCACATGCCATACGTACGTGGAGGGAGTTATTGGCTGCTGTAAGCATTCCTCCTTTCTCAATGGCCATGAAGAGACCCTCCGTAGCATGACTCTGCTGTACAAGTAGGGGACAAAATCCAGAGTCTTCATTCTCTGTAAAAATGCATTCTGAAGTTCAGCTGAGCAGTCTGTTAGACACATCAAGTGGGGGATTTTTATTTATTGATTCATTTTCACATAAAAAAATACACACAAACACATTCACATATATACAGAAACACTTAGTGCTGTACCCGACTGAGTATTTTGTCAGTACGAATCTTCGACTGTTCGTTCCTTTTTCTTTTTTTTTTTTTTTCCTCATATAGACTACCGCCATATTTTTGAACGGGCTTCGGCGCGACGTTCAAGGTGACAGTGACGTTCACATAATATAGTAAACAAGCCAAGTTAGCCCTCTCAGCTAATGTGTGCTAATGCCGGATTGGAAATGTGCAACAACATTTTTTTGCCAAGACTAGATATCAAACAAAAGCGAGAGACTATATTGTATTAAGTTGCTGTGAGCTGTAAATTCAGCAGCCCTAAGCAGAAGGCAGAAGATAAGGTTATCTCGGAGCCTGACTGGGTGAGGCCTCTCTTCTTCCGGGCAGCTGCCTCCGTCTCACTCAGACTCACCCTGGGTCACCCTGGGCAGCCTGCAGCCGCGCATTACTGGAACATACAGGTTGAATGATGACGATGTTCAGACTGTCTAGTAGCATATGAATGAATGACTGAATTCGTTTTCGGAAAGAAATATGAAAAGTCTGAGGTACCAGTGAGAGCTGAAATAAAATGTTTAAAATAAACATACAAGTGTAAAGTCAGTTAGAGGACAACAGACGACAGAAAAAAGGAGTTGATGATTCCTGACAATTTGAAGAGATAGCTAATCTAATTCAGACATTTAGAGGAGAAATGACGGACCTGCTAACAACTCGTAGACATCGGAAACGTGACATGTAGCCCAAACTACACACTACTGTTTTTGTAAAGGTTCACAAGGCAAAAATGTTCCAAACCACTGGTTTAATCTTTAATGATGGGTTGTTTTTAATAATCTCATCATGTTTTTTTTTTTTAATATATATATATATAATATCTTAATCTGAAAGTCACCAGTAAGTAAGTAAGTAAGTACAAGTACTCAAATAAGTAAAGTACAAGTACCTCAAAATTGTACTTAAGTACAGAATTTGAGTAAATGTACTAAGTTACATTCCACCACTGCCAAAGGATGACTTAAACAAGTATAAAGTCTGGTGATACTAAACACAGCAGGGAAAACATCCTATTCTGAATGGTTAAACCTTGTCTCAGGTTGAAGGTGGCAGAGCTACGCCGGGACTTCCAGGGTGGGTAGGGAGGGTGTCGTCCCTCCCTAACAGGTGCAACAAAACTAACAGGAGAAACAGGGAGATCAGTCTGCACACACCAACGCACTCCTGAGAGGAGGCCTGATCAGGCTACACAAGTGAAAACACCTGTATGGGTGTGTAGGTGCATCTTTGGAACAAGCTTGTTCATTGTTTCACTAATGTAAACTCTTGCAGTTGTAGTGAGGTGTGGCCTGTAACAGGCTACATAACCATTTGACAAGATGGTATCCCAGGACTGAACTCCACTGTAATTTTTATTGCGAGGGAGAAAATAATTCTCACTCATTTGCTACTTGGACAGCCCTGCATCAGCATGAGAAGTTATGAGATGACTGCAGAGAGAGAATAAAACAGGAGAAAGGGAGCTTTGTCTCTGCTGGCACTTTATTACAGCAGCTGCTGCCCTATCAGATTATAGCAACCAGCCATCAGAGCAGAGCCACTTTCAGCCAAGCAGCAGTAATACTTAGTCCACATATAATACTGTGAACAGTATCTGATCTTGACAGGAGAGTCGATTAGCAGCACAAAGCCCCCGAAGCTTCCACTTCTCCTTCACCATCAGCTTGGAAAGCCCTCACCACCACTGCCATGGTCATTAATCACACGTATAATTCTATAATCTATAATATTGCACTGTTCAAAATGGTATTAAAGAATTGGTATAAATACTATTCCTAATTTCCAGAGTCTATTAGCCTGTTGTCCAGGTATGATGCTTTATTACAGCAAAGCTTTAATGAGATCAGATTTCACTGCATTGAAACACACACAATCACGATGTTGAGTATTCACACCTATTTTAGGTTTATAAAGGATGGAGACATGGGCTTTACCTTAAATGATAGTATGAGGCTGAAAGTGTTTTTTTACATCTGGATGTCAGACCATTTTTCTGCTGAAAAACATTTGAATAATGGGAACTTCATATTTTATATTATTTTATATAATATTCCCTCATTGAGAGATCCCGAATGTATGAATATGTAAAAAATAAATTGTTGTGATCTCATCACTCATCTGAAACTCAAATTTAAGTTCAGCACAGAGCACTAGGTGAAATGCATTTTTGAGTGGAGGGGGTCTTTTTTAAAAACCAAAAATTTGTATGTTAATAAAGTTTTCATTTGAATCATTTTGCCTCTCAGAGATGTCCATTGTAGTAGTGATCAATTCAAAAACAACAACTCCCAAACTGCATTGTGCCATTTCAGGGGAGTAAACAGTGTGGCTGGCATCTGATTTTCAATAAAAGACCTGCTGTAAAGGATAAGACTGTTATTATATTTTAAGAAGAATTACTTTATTAAACCCATTGGGGGACATGCAGTTGTTAGGGAGATGTTAAAGTGATGGGGCTGCCACATAGTCAGGCGCCCCGAGCAGTTAGGGGTTAGGGCCCGGTGTATTTTCTCATCTGTTCACATGGTTTACTTTTTGAACGGAAATTCATCATAATGTATTTCCACAGAACTACTTGCATTAGTACAGCATCAGTCATGTCATACTCTACTAATTATTTATTATAATTAGTGAATTAAAAAAGAGAGAAATTGTTATCAGATGAGAATGAGAACTGTTGTACTGATGGAACTAGATCTGTGGAAATTACATTATACTGAATTTAAAATGTGAGCCATTATAGTACGAGTAATTCCACCCACCATCAATATGTTTTTCTGGCCTTTATTATTTAAGACATGATTTGAGAATTTACAGTTTGATGTCCTCCTGATATCAGTTAAACTGTGAGGAACAAGGCGTACATGAAGTGTTGGATGTTGACCTTGAAATGCTTCACCTCTCTGAGTTGCCCTTTGGGTTTCTTTGTTTGATGTTCTCACCAGCTGGCTGTGGTCATGTGGCTGTGCACCTACGTAGGGGCCGTCTTCAATGGAATCACCATTCTCATTCTGGGTAAGCACCGTGGGAACCAAGAGTTATGCCAAATTCACATTCATGTTACAGAAAAAGTGGATTGTTTCTGTTTTACCCATTGAAATGTTCACATTAAAAATGTTTTATGAATTGTTAGCAGTACATTTCAACACATTCTTACAGCTCTCCATAGTTTCCTATGTTGTTCTTTACTATAAACTCCTAGAAATGGCACACAATCAGCTACTTTCTCATCTTGTAAGTCTTGAAAGTTTTTGGTCTTTGCTATTGGTCCAATGAGAACTCTAACTCCTAATTGAAGTCACGGTACCATTTCTATATAAACAACCATTTCCAGACATTTGAGTTCGATACTGGTTTTTCAGATTTACTGAATTTAAATTTCAACCTATGTATGGCCTAGTCGATTGTTTCTCAGCTTGTTTCCCACCTTCATACCAGTTTTTAGCTTCAACCAGTCGAAGCAACTTTTAATAAGCCAGGAAGGACAAAATATAGGTCAAAGAAGTGCTTTAATTTATTCATGGAAAGTCATAGAAAAGCCATGCAGTTTTACATTGGGGCCAAGGTTGGAACTGTAACAATACATTGTTCAGACTTTCGTAGGGACAGAAGGCCTTCCAATTGTCTACAGGTTGCTACATGTTATGGTTGCTGACATTTTGAAATAGAAGTATACATAATAACATAGCATGCTATTAAAGAAGAGCAGTCTGTAAAAGTTGCAGACAGAAGTCTCCGTGAGACCATAATGTCCCTCAGGTGTTTTAATGAGGCCACCATGCTCATTTAGTCTGGTGGTCCAAATGATGTGCAGTGTGTTGACAAAATGGCTTAGAGGCTATTAGGTTGTATAAGGAGTGGTGACCAGCTGCACTGTCCCATGATGGCATCACATCAATGTCTTTGTATTCTTATATTAAAATCCAATCATGTTTTCTTCCTGTAAAACAAACAAATGACGTGTGCTTACGTAAGCTTGAACCAACCAATTTCAACCAATAATATCATGACATCCACCCATCAATCAATCTTCAACTTTTAGTGGCACAGGCTAAGATTCATTAGTTAGCTCGCCAATGACAGCATGGTACATCGGTGTGTCACACCCACTTTTCAACGTTCCAATCAAATTCCTCCCAACGTTATGTCCTGCCTGCCTATCCTGTTTCACTTGGAAATATGTCACAAATCGATACGGAAGCAAGACACTCCCAAAATGCTGTTTCATCTCGACTTTAATGGTTCGCTCTTCTGTGGTCTTGGGTTCTACAACCAGAAAAAAGCATATGGACATGGATTAACATACATTTCTTTAAACCTACCAAATAACACATTATGATGAAATTGGTCTTCATGTCTTATGTATGTTTAACAAAATAATTTGGCCTTCATTTCTGTATTTATGTACTATTGAAAATATTTAGTGTCACTGATAGAGTACTGTGACTGAGATAATTTTGGATTCACATCTATAAACCACAATGAAATCAAATCTATAAATCATGCAAAATCTGGAATATAAATGTAGTCACCAATGATCAATAATTAATGAATGAAGAAATGTGTAAATGCATAAATAACTGTAGATTTGTAGAAATGCACGTATTTATTTATTTATTTCCTGAGTATTTACCAACATTTATGTAATTGTCAATTCATCATTTAATGATGTAATTTTTTGTCCTCCAAAATTAGACCTATTAACAATTAGACCTATTTGCATATCATATGCATGATGTATTTCCAAACTGGGCTGCCACAGTACTTAGCTGATGGATCTTTGCAAAGATGGTGGTAAAATGACACCAGCTTAGTCAAAACTTAACCGAACTGATGTGGGCTGGGAAACTTAACTGTGCTGAATCTGCTTTAACATTCAGTCCCCTGATTTGGTCCAGCTCTGGCTTATTTACATGAACTTTGGCAGATATATTTAAGTTTTTCCGAATGGTTCAGCAAGTTTCACAGTAGTCGTGTTTCCATTCAATTGTCAAGTGAATTTTGAGCGAACTTTTGAAGTGTCGCAAAAAAGAAATGTGAATTAGTCGCATTTCCATCAACTGGTTTGGAGCAAATAAACTAGGCTTGTTGCACAGTGTAGTTTAGTCAGAAGTTGGTGGTATAGGCTACACTTTACACATGCCTGTAATCCACCAGTAAACAGAGTAAAAGAAGTAGAGGTTGCCAACGGGAAACAAAACAAGTTGCCTTGGCCATCTAACCCATCTACAGGAGAAAAATGGAGAGAGGTCCTCAGGAATTAGTTTCTATTGGGCAAGTTTGAATTGATCTTTCATGTCAGCTAGTATTAGCCATGTTTCATGCTGTCCGGAGACGAAGACAAATTAATGTGGAACGGTTCAGCAGAAACAGCTGATCAGTCATGAGTTAAATGTTCGCTACGTCAGAACATATTCGGCAAAGCGTTTCCATATCCTCTTTTTCGACAAAAGGAAAAACCACCTCAAGCGAGCGTGAAAAAGTTTATGCGCAATTGAGGAAGTTTTATTGGATTTTGCTGTTTCTGTACAGCTTTTCTAATGCAGTACTTCAAAATACATTTATGGGAACACGGCTAGTGATACTTTGAACCCACCTTGAGTTAATAAGCATGTTACACTCTCGACCGCAGCCACTCGGATAGCACAGCAGGTGTTTTGCTTTTGACAGCTGATGAAAACTCATGTGTGGCCAGAAATGCAACATGTGTTTAAGTTTCATCCCTCCTTGTTTTCTTCCATATGTGAATCTGTGGATTTACTTTTTAATATTTGGAGCCTTAATGACAGTGCCCCTATAATGTTAAGTCAGTATGTTGTTGCTTTTCTAACATGTTCTTTCTCCGTGTTCTCCAGCTGACATCCTCCTCTTTGCTGTGCCTCCAATCTACGAGAAGAACAAGGTGAGAGTGTGACCCTCTGTCCGAGGTCATGATGAATATATCTGATGACAAACTGAGTCTCAGACCCTCCCTGACAACAGCGATGACATAAATTGTTGGCGAACATCCCATCAGCAGTGAGCTCACTGGATGACTACAGTCTTCATCAGACACTGAAGGCTTTCTGCGTCCCTCTTGTTAGTGTCCAGTGCCCAGCTGCTGAGAATATGAAGTCATTCCACTGTTAGGTCAAATAAAGGGGCTCTCAGCATCATGTTGATGCACACCATGCGAAATGGGAACTTTATGAGTTTAGGGGATTATACTAATCCATTGTTTGACGCAGGCTTCATTTGGTCACAATTTATGGTTCATCCAAAAATAGGTTTCTCTTAGTTGCTTTGTCAGTGAATTTTGGCACCAAGTTAATGCTTAGACTAATGTATTCATGATTATTTTATGTCTTAATACTCAATTGTGATCCATGCTGAGTTTCAAATGTTAACCTCAACAGTGAGCTGGTTGGAAATTTGGGGATTTTGTGTAAATTCTGGCAGGTACAATTGCACCAAAAAATATATTATCATACCAGTAACTGAAACTCCTGACTTTCACCACCTTGTAAAGGTTCAGATGATACACAGAAGGTCAGTTGGTTTGACCATCCAGCCAGCCATTTTCTGATGCTTATCTGCGTCCAGATCTTGGTGGTGATCTTGCTAGCTCTTGACTCCAGCTTCTTCTGGGGGATCCCAAGGCATTCTCAGACCAGATGGGATATATAACAGGTTCTGGGACTGCCATGGCATCTTCTCCCAGTTGGATGTGCCCATAATACCTCCACAGTGAAGCTCCCATATGCCCAAACCACCCCAACTCGGTGTGATGGAGCAGTGGTTTCACTCCAAGCTCCTTCTGGATGTCTGAGCTCCTCACCCTGTTCCTTAAGCCTGGGGTATGCTTGAAACAACATAGTTCATACAATGTGTCGTCCGACCACGTCTAACAAAGTGTTTATACCTGTTGCTAATGGCCACTTGTATCCATGATCTAATTGTTTTGAGTCATTACCCAGAGCTCATGACCACAGGCGAGGGTTGGAATGTAGATCGATTTGGAAATCAAGAGCTTTGCCTTCAGACTCCGCTAGCTCTCCCTTGACAATTCATAATGTCCACATACATACTGCTGACGCTCCTTTGATCTACCTCTTGATCTCATGCCCCCGTCTTACCGTCACTCATGAAGAAGATCCCAAGGTACTTAAAGAGCTCCTAGTCCAACCCAAACAAGCAGCACCCTTGGCAGAGTCCAGCACTCACTGAGAAAGCACTTGACTTACTTCAAAAAATGCTAACACAACACTTAATTCAGTTATACATTGACCAAATGGCTCATAGTAGTAGCCCATAGCTTTCACTAGTTCTCAAAAATGTTAATAGGGTTTCAAATGTGTCCTTTGCTTGTCATAAGAATTATTTTACCAGACTGATGCTTAACTTCTTTTCTCCTTCCAGACCCAGATTGATCAGTACATCAACCTGGCACGTACTCAAGTTAACGCCACAATCGCCAAGTAAGTCAATCTAATCATCAGTAATGAGTGTGTTTTTAGATGATCATCTTGCAGTGTAGCTTTCATCCACCAATCCAGTTCACGGTTTCCAGATTATTATTATTATTTTATTTTTATTTTTTTCAACACCTGTTTTGCTTTTCTCCCACAGGTTGCAAGAGAAACTTCCCGGAGCTGTGAAGCGCAGCAAAACGGAATGATCAACCCCATCATTAGAAACCTCCATGTCACCATCATCCTCATCTCCATTACCACCTTAAACACCCTCCCTTACCTTCTCCTACCCCTCTCCAGTTAACCGCCGCCCCCAGACTAACTCCTCCTCCGTACTCCATCAACCATCAGCACCCTACTACACTGAACCTTGCTAGGTAGAAAATCTCTGAGCTACTCGATATTCAATGTAAAACTACTGCGCAGCTTAACTCGCAAGCATTAAAAAGAACTGTGCCTGTGCAGACAGGAAGCACGTTGCTAGTGAGGAAGTGATGTAACGCCGCGGCAGACCCTGACTGTCTGTGGGCGTGCCACAGGGAAATGGAGGCAGGGTCGAGTGAACTAGACTGAATCTATGACCTGGTTTCGTCGTGTACAGCGAGCAGGGGGTGGATGATGGCTGTTATTGTCACAAAAAAGCAAATGTCTGTACTTTAATCCACACATTTCCCTGAAGGTAAATGGATAATCTAAGATGGGAAAGTTAAGGAAAAATGAGAAGAAAAAAAAAGAATAAAACCAACCTTTTGGCTGTTATTGTGGCTTGTCCGTATCCTGCTCTCTTGCTCTACAGCTGTTGTATGATAGATCTGAGTTCATTTTTAGAAGCTGGTAATGGGTTTGCTGTTACTGATTGGCCTGTTATTGATTTTGTTTCCCTTCACTTTACAGGTACTTGTGTCTGTAAGTTTCTGCAATGCACTGAACTTTTATTTTTTTAAACCCATGAGCAGGTTAAAATAAAAGGATTGGAACACTGAGCCAGCTGTGATAATTTGGTCTAGTTCACCCTCTTTTGATTAGATGCATTTTTTGAACAGTTTTCTGTATGTAAATACACCTTAAGACAAGTACAGGCTCTCCCTGCTGTATGGAACACGTTAGCCTTGCTTTTTATATCAGACAGTTCCCTCACTTACAGCAGTCCTAACTCCTTTTGTTGCACCTGTTCAAGCCACAAAGTGTGGCGGTCTCACATTCACTTGTAAATTTTGATTATTCTTATCACTTACTTATTACTATTATTGATATTAATCATAGGATGGCTGCTTTGACTCCGTACTAGCTTGACAACAGCATTGTAAGAGTTATGTTAAGTGTCATTGAGCTTCATAATTTTAAACTGGAGGTCTTTCAGAGGCCTCCTGGGAAATAATTCCTGATTGTTCAATAAGTTAAGACATACTTTGTGTTCTCGCACCCCTTAAATCCCGAAATGGCTTCCCAACTCGCTGTTGGTGTTAAAAAAAAAAATAAAAAAAAAATTAAAAAAAATCAACTGCGTTGTGTTTCAAAGCTATGGAGTGTAGAGTGTGCCATCAGAATAAATATGGACTTTTACAATGTTTCATTATAATTTGACAAAAATGTTAACACAAGGTCCACTTAATAGCTTTTTCCGGGGCTGTGAAGACTGAGAGGTATGGTTGAAAGCTCTGGACAAAATGCTTTTTTTTGGCTGAAGAATGGACCTTCACACCCTAAATGTTAAAGCAGGAGATAAATTAATTGTGAGATGGAATAATTAAGTAAAATTTCAATACTTTTTAAAATTTGTGATTCCACTTTTAAAGTATGAAAATTTAATTTAAAACTGAATTTGTAATGGCTTCTTCAAATGTGTCAATTCATGAATGTTTAACAATTAAAGTCTAAAACTATTTTTTTTGGCACATTTTAGACTGTACAAAACCTCAATGGTGACCTGAGAGGACGTTTAGAGAGTAGGGGTTGCAATTCTGAATAAAGAGTAGCTGGAGAATATGGAAGAAGTTTTTGGAGTGGATATTATTATAGAGCTCTGTTTGTCAATGTTCTTTTTCTTTGACTGCCTATGAAGTGCATGTCATAGTGTAAGCTGGAAACAGATTCTCACCCTTTATATAGGCTGTATCATATTCTTGACCCTGACTTTTGTTTAATATGATTATTACTTGTGATTGTTTCAATGGTGTTTTTGAACTCCGTAAAACCATAGTCCTATGTTCGCACCACTGCTATGTCTCCATATTGTTTTAAGGGATGAATATATAGAAGGAAATGAAATGATAAAGTATGTTAGTGTTGCTGTTTATTTAATTGTGCCCCAAAGTAAGTTTGCTGGGAGTAAATGTCCCCTGATTACTGAATGGCCAACAGTTGAAGATCATCTTTTCATTGCCTCTCAATGCAGTAACTCCTCACACAGCTACTACTACTCAGACATGTGCCTGTGTGCTGAATGTTTTCTCTGGTGGAACATTCCTCCCCATGCATGCCCTCCACTGTGTGTCGTCTCACTGTGATCGCCTCACATATGTCTTGGTTGACCCCCGTGCATGGTGTCTCATTCAGACTCTGGGTGTCAAAGCCAAAATATGCAACATGTCTGTTGGAGATGCTAGCCGTTAGCCCCCCTACCCCCTCAGTTGGGCAGGTCATGGACCCGGTGCTGCACTCATGTTGAAGAGCTGTCAGCATGCCTGAGGCTGAGCTGAGCAGCATCTGTAAAGGTGCTAAAGAAGCAGACAGTGAGTGTGAGGGGGAATCAGGCCTGAACACACAGATTGAAAATGTTATTATGCATCCTGTTTATTTATTTGAATATGGAGAAGTTGCATATTATAGCTTTACAAGGCTATGTTGTCATTTTCATCTAAAAGCTTAACCACACAATCCAGTTTATTTAAAGGGTCAGTTCAACCAAATTACAGGAAAACATTGTAGTGTGTGTGTGTGTGTGTGGTTTTTTATATATATATATATAAAATAACTAGTGGTATAAAGATGCAGATTTTCATTTTTTCTGAACTGACCCTTTAATGTTCAACCAGCGACCTTCAAGCTGAACCATTCTGTCAGTGACCTTGGCTAAAGCTAACTAGCTTTCCATATGCACAGCACCTTTTAAGTGAAGTTTAGTTCAGGAGAGGCCATGTTACCTGTTGTTAGTGTGCTACCAAGGCTAAATAGATCACTACTTCTCAGAATCATAGTTGGCTTATTTCTTTAGAGTGTAATATATAATATGAATAAAACCCAAAACATATTTTATCCTGTTCCCTCACAGCATGTTGCTTTTCTCCTTTCCCTGTTTGTCCCTGTGTTTTCATCAGGTATGGGAGTGTGGCAGGGGTGTGTTTGACCTTTTTTTTTTTTTTTGTCTCTGGCCAGGCTTTTGACTCTATACTGGTATCTAGACGTTGTTCACTAACATCAGCTCTGTTTTGTATTAGCTATGACTTTGGTTCCAGTTTTTGAAGCTTAGGGAAAGATGTTGCAGGAAAAAAAGAAGAAAACTGAAAAAAAAATAAGTATGTGGTCTCTGTACTGATGTCAAAGTGAAATTAATAAAAACATGTCAAAGGACCGAGGCTTGGTGGATCTGTTCACTTCTCTCTGGGTAAAGGGCACTCAAGGGCCTTGAGGAAAACAAATATTTCCCAGCATGCCTGCAGTGTGGGAGGATAGAGGATTAAAAAATCCACCCAGATGAAATGTCTAAAATAAGAAGATTTGACTTGAGAGGCTGCTGTCTGTTATGGTGTTTGGGTGGAGAGAGGATTATAGTTCCTAATTTTAGACCAGGGCCCCGTTCTTCAGATGTGGCTTAACTAATCCAGGCTATCATGCTGTTATCAGGCTAAAATTATGCTGTTTATTCTCATCTAGCTAATGTGGTTTTTTTAAAAGCAGTTTGAGGGTTGATTTGTTAATCCTGGATGAAGTTAACTTGTACAACAGTGCACTCTTATTTTGAAATAAAATGAGTTGAAATACGTGACTGACAACTACTGATAAATTCCTACTTTAATGTCAAATGAAATGCCTTATGATCTGGCTCCACTGGTCTTTTTAACAGTCGGAATCTTTTAGTTGAGTTTGAGTTATGTCTTTTTGCTCATCTCAAACTACATTTGGTTTGGTTCTTTTTTTAGTGTACAAACTTTTCTTTTGTTGTATATGTTATCATGTATAAGCAGAGAATGATATTAGCATCTGCCACCTGCCAAATACAGGGTAAATGGTGGCTGTGGCAGGGAAAAATTTCCAATCACCTGCCACCATGGCAAGGCTTTTTCTTAAATTAATAAATATTGTTTTCAAAAAGCAATTCTCAGGTAAGAATTGTCAGGGATTAAGGTTATATGATATATTCCATATTTCTACTCAGGCACCACCAGTGTTTACAATTCTAAAGTGTTCTACGTAGATTTCAGAAGTGGCAGACAAAAAAAACTGAATGTTCTGACAGAAATGTTAGTAACCTGCCACAGTGGCATGTGAGGAAAAAAAAATAATTTCAGACCCTGTGTATAAGTATAGGTGACTCCTCATTATGAAAATTAAACTGTTAAAATTACACCAACAGATCATAGTGATTTCTCAATAACCTGCATGTTCAAATCCAAAATCCCAATTCTAGATTAGAACGCAGCCATTTGTATTTGAAAATGAGTTCATGTTTGGGGTTCGGCCTAAAACGTCTCTGTCATGATCCAGCTGTCAATAGGCCTGCACTTTTGCAGGTTTGGGCTTAAGGACTTGTTGCTCTGACAGTTCCAGATGAATTTTAAACCAGCATCGAAGAACCAAAGAATTCAGACTTGTGTCAAACATTCTAATCTGGATAACTCAGTTATGCACCTACACAGAACAAGGTCCTGGGTGTAGTGTTTTGTATGTGGATAACAGCTTGATTAGGATGGAACCTTTCATCTATTCAAACCAGGCTTAAAATGTGTCAAGTACAAACTTGCAAAAGTGTTGGTTATTGACTGTTAAACATAAAGTCATATTTGAAAACCCATGTTAACTGAATTACCCGGGGAATTTTAGCTGGCTAAAATCACTTAAGTAAATCATGTAAGTCATGTCTGAGGAATGGGGGCACAGTGTCCTTCAGCATAAGAGCCTCAGTGTTGCTGTCACTACGGAGACTGCAGAGGATCAAGGCCCCGTTCTTCGTACGTCGCTCAACCATTCCAAATGATGTGTTTCGTCTCTGTTAGAGCTTAATTTCGACCAAAGGCAATACGGCAAAGGCATCCAAAACTAGAGAACAAAGCTGGCAGAAAATTGCTGATTAATTAAATCCAAATATAATTATTTAATGTTTTTCAATGTCTATAGAGCTCCCGAGTGGCCATAGAGAGAAAAAAAATGTGTATATATATATATATCAAGGCCACGTTGTACTAGGCTACATCGAGCACTCGACATGCTATTTCGTGCGCACAAGATACAATTCGTTACCACTGTTTCTCTGTTTGCTCTGTTTCTTCATTTTCATCCGTCGGTCCTGGAACCAGATCTTCACCTGCCGCTTCGTCAGGTTGAGCGCGCGCACCCAATCATGCCGCCGGTCCCACGTGAGGTAGGCCTACATGTTTAACGGGACCTCCATCTCCAGCTCTGGAGGAGCACGCGGAAGGCACTTGTGTACATAACGAGGCACACATAAGAGTTTTCCATTTTCTGACAACTTGCCACACAATCACAGCTTATTCCAACCGTCTGCCCTGAAGGCATATTAGGGCTAGTTAAAAACAATGCAAATATTAAACATAGCTCTTTTTTTATTTAGGGGATAGCTAACAGTGTTGTTGAATGAGTTGTGTGCGTCTTTACGGATGGTGGGTATACTTGAATTAAGACATGGGCACAAATTAACCAAAACGTGGGAATGAATAGTATCTCATGCACACGCAAGAGCATTTCAAGTGCTCGATGTAGTAAAACGTGGCCTCTATATATATATATTTATTTATTTATTTTTCCACTCCAGGGCTCCGTACTATAGTGTATCATTATTCTTGCATTTAAAAGAACAATAGAGTGCTGCAGCAACGAGTCCTAAAACCTGGAAATGAGTTAGCATGTTAGCTCTTCCTGTT
>LKNJ01004723.1:0-29159 GCA_002120245.1 Maccullochella peelii | reverse complement strand
CACATATATATACACACACACATTTATATATATATACATATATATACATATATAAATAAATATATATATTGACTTTCACAACCGAAATATCAACATGGCTTCAGAGCAATCAGGGCAATAGCAACGTAAGCAAATGCTATTTGGTCAGTGTAAACATTTCACATCACCCAACCTCTGCAGGCTTCCTCATCGTTTTGGTGCTTGAATCGTAGTTGATCATATCATAAGGGTCTATCCAGTCGTCGTCTGCCTGCTGGCCCGTAGCAGCCAGTGACAGGCTGCATACCAGGACAATGAGGAGCATCCTGGCAGAGAGAGAGGGGGCACTTTCCTAACCGTCCGGCGTTAAAACTAGTTAGCTAACAGCTCCCGGAAAGTGAAAGCAAGTACAGGTGGCTAACTTTAATTCCAGGTAAAGGAATTTCAGTAAATAACGTTAACTAAACAAGGTTGAACTAAAGCTAATGGTAGCTGCTATGCTAATGTCAGACTCACCAACTCAAACTTTGCCTTGTAGCTATATACTTTGATACGTGACGACTATGACACATGCACAGAACATTAAAGACGTTACACAAAACAGTCCGGTGTTCCGGCATCACGGCACAACAGGGCCGCGTTACCCTTTGACGTGCGTCGCAAAGTCTCGCGGGAAATGTAGTTTTTAGCGAAAGGGTCGTGCAGACGCAGAATTCTGTTTTCTGCAACGTCCCTTCTCTCTACAGCCGATGTTATAATAATGTTATGTCAGTCACGAAAGTCTCAAATTCAATTTCGCGAAATTTAACTTGTATCTACTTCTGTTTTACTCTGGAAGAAGACAAGTGTGAGTTATTCTAGAAGAACAATAATGACAAAAACAAGTACTCAGCAGAGGTGGAAGAAAAAGATCCTTTAAATAAAAGTATTGTAATAAGTTCAAAAATAAAACTCCTGCATTCAAAGGTAAAATGTAGGCTACATAAAAGTCTCAAAAGTAAAGCAGCTGTAAAGGTAGTAAAGCTGTCGGTGTTTTATTATTAAATCAATTGTTTCTTTTTCTACTTTTGCTGATTCATTACACTATTTTACAACATTTACATGTTGTATAAGGCTGATGTGTAATTTACTATATCACTTCTAATAGAATGTTCCAACCTTTTGAAGCTGGCATGAATATGCATCAGTTGGATGTAAGTTATAAGAAGGAAGGCTACTTCAGAAAAAAATTGCAAAATTTAGCATTACTGTACATGCTGTAAATATCAGCCGACAATGTGAGTCCTAGAAGACTGCTGATACTTAAGTAAAATGTTGTACATTCAATTTAAAGATGTAGAATGACATATTTTCATAAAACTTCAGTTTCTGTAGGGTCACTCTGGTTCATCAGGGATTTGAAAACATTTTGAAATACAAACAGGTCAGGTCACATGCTTTTTTAAAATAGGTCCTTTATCTGCTGAGCCAGTTGATTGGGTGAAAGTTAGTATATTAAAATGTTGTTATTGGCAATGGTGAAAGAAGTACTCAGATCCTTTACTGGATTAAAAGTAATAATACCACAAGTAAAAGTCCAGCATTTTAAGTAAAAGTACATTAGTATTATGAGCAAAATGTACTTAAAGTCTCAAAAGTAGAGCTGAAACGATCAGTCAATTGACAGAAAATTAATCAGCAACAATTTTAATAAATAATTGTTTAAGTCATTTTTTAAGCTAACTTTGCCCAGTTTCAGCTTCTAAATTGTGAGCTGCGTTTCTTTGTTACATAATAGAAAACATTTTGGGTTGTGAGCAACATTTTTTACCATTTTAAACCAAACTATTAATCAAGAAAACAATCTGTAAATTAATTGATAATGAAAAACAAAGCATTTGAATGTTGTAGCTGGTGAAGGTGCAGCTACTTTCAACTGATTTATATTCTGGTGGGTAGTTTAAGAAAGTATAACTATAGCTGCATAATAAAAACAGAAAAGTAACCCCATACTAGTACAACTTCTACTGTTTACAATGGATGTCATTTGACTCACACTGACCAGCCACTACAGCACAAAGCATAATAAATGATCAAAATGTCAGGATATTAAGGTAAAAACTAACCTACACTATTTTTAAATGACAGGAAACCCTGAATTAATGGGTCAACAACTCATTTCAACAAAACATTTATTGCAAAGATGTGTATATAATATTTACAATATTAATACCAACATTTCTGGTAAACACATTTATTGTTTAATTTGATTTACAGTTCAGCTGTTCGGTGTAACCACTCTGTTCACTGAGTTCAAGGTGAATCATCTACATCTTCAGAGAGACGTGCACAGAAAACCAGCATTTAAATACCCCCAGAACATATCTCAGGTGTCCAGGAGTTTAAGGAACCTCAGCAAAAGGTTGCTAAAAAGATGGCCTCCATGTGAATGACCACAGTTCATTTCGGCCTCTGAACATGATACAAGAGCCCAAACCGTGGCAGGCATCGTAGCTCACAAAGCTCCATAATTGCTCACCTGTAACACGAGACTAGGAGATGTTTAATAGTTAGAAAGGTGGGACTGTGAGAGCGTTACAGGTTAAAATTTATCTTCCTTTTCGCCCTTTACCACTCTTCACCCCTCCTTTGCCACCTTTTCCTTTGCCACCTTTTCCTTTGCCACCTTTAGTGTGTTGTTCTTTCCTCTGCATTCCCCGCATGTCTTTCTTCATGCGACTGTCCACCACTTTGAAGGCTCCCTTGATGCCGGGGGGCCGCCTCACCTTCTTGCCAGCCCCCTTTTTGGTCACAAGGTATGTTACTTCTCTCTTCTCCTTCCCCAAGCCTGCTTTCTTGTAAATACTGACAGAAGGGGAAAAAGAAAAAAGTATTTAAAGCCAGAATGAAGCAATGCATTTAGTTTCATGGGAGTCATAATCTTTCTTTTGAGGTGCGGCTCCAACCCTACAGGTGTGATGGCATACCTCTTCAGCTGAGCCATCTTCTCCCTCTCAGAGATGTCCACCGTGTTCACAACTGCCTCTGCTTTCTTCTTAGCCTGCTCCATCTTCTTCAGCATCTGGAAAAGTCACAGAAAAACTAACAAATTAAGATCTACAGAACTACTTTGACCATTGCTTGATTTACAAGTTCCTTAAACTAAAAGATATTAGGTGTTTTTGTTCGTCTTAAAATAGATCTAGCAGCTGTAATGATTTCAGTCATGATCCAGTTTTATGTCTTCATCTTTTGGCGTACATCTAACTTTTTTTTCATCTGTCAACAGTTGCACCATTGTACTTTTCCATGATCTTACCCTCCTCTTCTTCCTGGCCTTGGCCTCAGCAACTCGTTTGATGGGCCGGGCATCGATCTCCCTCCATTTTTGTTTGTACTCCTCCACCATCTCCTTGGTGACTGGCACTGGCTTCTTCCGGTGTTTCCGTTCATCGTCCAGGAACCACTCCGGTACCTCCCACTGCTCCTCGGAGCTAGCAAACCTGCAGGAGCATACAATCAGCTTGCTGTACAGGTACATAACGTGTAATTCATCAATACTGTGTATGTAGTGATACAGTTGGAAAGTGGGCACATACACACACACACACACACACACACACACACACACACACCTGTGGAAGGAGCCGTCTATCAGGTCCCTGGCTCTCTTCTTGGACGTAGCGATATGACAGCCCAGGGCCAGGCCCTCTGCATCCAGGATCCTGGCTTTCTTACCTGGACGGAACCCACAAACATCATCAAAAATATGACGCCGACGCACTTTTACACTAAATTTACATGCACAGAGGCGTTTATTCTCATTTTGGTAACCTGGTTTTGAGTTGATAAATAACCCCAGATAAGTTTATTACTCCCACTATTAGAAATCCCCTGGTTTCTCTCGCGTTATAAATCCAGCAGCTTCCCAAAGTTCAGATTTGTGTAGGTTGGAGATCACCAGCTAAACACCTGAAATATAAAGTTTCTCATACTCACTGGTGCTTTCTACAGGAACAACCTGGAAGTCATCGTCTCCGGCCTGTCCAGACATCCCACCAGCCCCCTTGGCCTGCTTCATCCTGGTAATCTCCCTGAAACCAGCAGCACAATATTGATTGATTTATTTGTATATTTGTTTAGTTGTCAATAGTATTAATCAAACTGGATTCATTATATAATATTTGGAACAAATAATAGACAGGCACAGTAAAAAAGGTTTTACTTCTCATCATCGCTGTCATCTGAGTCGCTGTCACTCTCATCATCAGCTTCCTGTGAAGGTGCTGCCTTTTTCTCCTCTGGCGGAGCAACCTTCTCCTCCTCCTCCTCCTCCTCCTCCTCCGCTTCCTCTTCTTCAGCTTTCCTCTTTTTTCCTTTTTCTATAAAAAAAAGCCAAAATTGTCATTATTTTGTTAGTCCCAGATTTAGGAGAGCTACTACCCTTTAAAAAGTGATATTTTATACTTGTTTAATGTCTTTTTTTACAATGAATCATGGACATTTCAGAAAAAAGACTTTTGATGAACATGTGTGAATAAATGAATGAGAAACAGGGGAGACTGTTACCTGTTTGTTTGTTCTGAAGCCACTCGGTCTGTCGGAGCTCGCTCTCTGCGTCTCCTTCCAGGTCAATCTCAGAGAAGATGCCCTACAGAGCAAAATAATGGCAGGGTCAAAGGTCAGAAGTCAAACATGAATCATCTCATTTGCAGGTGTAAGCCATGAGGAAGATCAGTAATGATGTGAATGAAGAGGCAGGTGACCAATCATTATATAACACCAGTTTGTGTAACTGTTGGCGTGAACATTGTATATATTACATTATGGCAGCACAAGTGGACAAACCTTGCTGAACCACAGGTTGGTCTCTCGTTCTTTCTTCTCATCCTTTCCCTCTAATTCCACCAGCAAGCCACTTCCCTGCCCTTCATCCTCCTCCTCCTCTTCTTCAGTGAACTTTACTCTGGAAAACACAAATAAGCAGATAATCAAAAACTAAATAAGAGAACAACTAGTTATTGAGGGGGTGACCTTTGTGGGTTTTGTCTGTGAAAGAAGGACATTATTTCCAAAACATTTGGAAAATGCAAATTCTTCTTACTTCTTCTTTGGTGCATTCCTCTCCAGCGCACTCTGTCTCTCCTCCACCTCTTCCAAGTCCTCGTCATCTAAATCAGAGGCCAGGGACATTTTATCCGCCTCGTCATCCTCTTCATCAGACAGGTGGAGGTCGTCATCCCCTTCTACCAGGGCGTCTGCTGCCTCCATGTCCCCCTTGGATATATCAGCCAGCACCTGATGGAGAGAGGTGAATCCCAAAGGAATGTCAAATAAGCATTGGTAAACGGTTCAGCCACTTCTCTGTGCAAATCGGAATAATAGCCAAGTGCTAAATCTCTTTCACACCAAGTATGTCTAGACCTCAGGAGTCTGAAGACGTAATGTCGAAACGTTGTAATTGTACTGTTCTTTTGGGAGCATCTATTTGGTGTGTGGGAGATCTTATCTCTTGAGACTATTTTTGCCTTTTTGCCTATGTGCCTGATATCATGCTGGGGTGTGCATACACTATCATAAAGCATCGACTTCAGGAGTATTCTCATCTTTAGTTCAGTGCATTTGAGATTTAAACTCTAACAGCAAGACTGAAAAATGTGAGTCTGTAGTTCATTAGAGGTGAGATTTAACAGTGTTTCAATAAAGCTTATAAGTTACTGCGATTGAAGCTTTATTTGTTCGACTCCCCCACCTCTAAAATCTCCAAGGGCCACGATATCTGCAAATTGATAACAGTTTAAGTACCCAACCACCTAACCCAGGCCAAGTGGGAGTTTGCATCCGTGTGTGTGTGTGTATATGTGTGGTCTTCACCTTTTGCTTGTTGATGGTACTGAGGGAGAACATTGATGTGTCACTGATATCTGCGATGGAGACGCCAGGCAGGTCCATCTTCAGCTCCACCCTCTCCCTCTGCTTCCTCCGCTCCTTCAGCAGCTTCCTCTTCTTCCTGATGGAGAACGACGGTTATACAAACTCTGTTTTCTTAAGAAATGTCAAAACAGCAAGTTCCGATTTCAGATTTTTTCACTCAAACAGGTTGACAAGATGGTAAGAGGTCAATCAAAAGTGCTGCTGGTTCAATCAGCAATAAGAATACCTCACAACCCTGTGGGGTCTGTTGCAACTTTGTACTGTTGATTAGAAACTATAATGATACTCTTCAACAGGACTATGCAGAAGTGTTCAGGAAAATCAAGGACAAAGTAGAAAAAAAGGAAATCTGGAATGAATTTTAATAGGCACTATAACAAGCAACAAATTGTTGCAGAAAATTACAGAAAAATGTAAATAAAATCCAGAGTAGAAAGAAAACAGTCATTCTGACCAACTTTGTGTTGTACCGTTTGAGCTCAGCCACCTCCTCAGCTTTCAGTTCTGCCAGTTTCTTCTCCATTTCTGCCTCCTCGTCCTCTTCCTCCACACCCTCTTTCTTCTTGTCTGGTTCTTCCTCGGAATTACCCTCTTCTTCATCAGAACTTAAGCTAAAAACAAAGCAATGAGGTTGTTTTTAAAAAAAAATCTGCTATAACAGTCTGGCAAAGACAAGAATATTTCAGTGGCTTCTTGTAAATGGGCTGTAAAGTCTTTACTTGATGTCCTGGTCAGGCTGTTTGGCCTCCATCTTCAGTTTTCTGGTCAGAAATCTCCTCAGCTTGGACCTCCAGTTCAGCAGCAGGCTGCAGATGTGAGAATGGAGGAAAGAAGAACACACACATACATGCTTGAGTCACTAATACTTATCTGTATTATTTCAAGGGGGAAAAAACCCAAAACCATCAGTTGTTAACTAATGCACAAGCCTCAGCAGTGAGTGACAGAAAAGACTTACCGGAGCTCTTTGCGGCCCAACACTTTGATGTCACGACAACACTCCTTTATCTCGTTACTGGTGGCCGGGTGAGACTCCAGGTCTGGGTTGTCAAAGGTGATCTGAATGAAGAAGACAGAATAAGAATGGCAATACAGGAAGGCTTCTCCTTAGCTTGACCCTACCTGTCTCTTCTCTCACTGAGGTCAGTCAGTTGGCATTGCATACATTATATTCTGGACTGTAATGTGATAATTCAGCAACATCCTTCATCAGCACCCTTCACCTACAGCTGCAACAGGGACTTCCAGCATCAGTCTGACAAGTTAAAGTTATCCAGAGATCTCACCTCACTGGCTTTGCTCAGGAAGTCTACAGGGTTGTCGGCTTTCAGAAAGGCTGTTGTTGTGAAACTGTGGTAGAGTGTCAGATCACCATCTGTGTATCCCTCCGCCTGAAAGAAAAGAGCAGCTGCTTTGTTAGGGATGCACGCAATATTTGGAGTCAAATGTTTACTCCAAAGTAAACATTATAATATTTTTGAGTGAGAACTGTCACACCACATCAACACCATAGCAAATCATGTGTAAACAGCTACTCAGGTAATTACAGGAAATCAAGGCAAAGTCGATTTTGGTGTTCTTATTTTGACTAAACAGTTTACTTTAAATTATCCATGAAACACTGCTCATCCAGTATTCCATACAGTGTACATGCCTTTGGCTTCTTGACAGGAATCAGCTCCCTCACAGTCTTGGCCTGCACCTCCACCTCTTTGAACGCATGTTTGGGGTCAAAGAACTTACTGTCGATTTTGTCTGGGGCAACAAAACCTGGTAAAGAAACAAAACAAATTTGGTTCTGATGTAATCTGCACAAATGGCAAAGAAATAAGAGCCTCATTTAGAAAATATATTTAAAAAACTTTTCTTTCATCACAGACTATAATCTGTAGCTGCACTGACCCTGACAGATGACAAAGATCTCGGCAGACTCGTTCCTAGATGCCTGCGGCTTGGTGGCCTGCACCTTCTTGAAGAACTGCTGGAAGATCCAGAGCAGTGGCTGGTAATCTTTGGAGCGGAAGACCTTGGTGACGAAAGTGCCACCTTTGGTCAGAAACTCACAGGCCAACTTCAGGGCCATGAGGGTCAAATGAGCTGGGGGTGAAGAGAGGAACAAAGTGAGAGTCTGGGACATTAGGTTCAAATGTGATCCATTATGACATATTGTTGTTATGTGGGCATGCCTCTTATAAACTACTCAGGGATATGATTGGGATACAAACACACTAGAGGAAATAATGGTAAGAACATTTCATTTTCCTTTCAAACTACATACAAATGTTGATCAAAGATGTGATTTGATCCATTTTTATGCACTCTGACACATGGAACCTATTAATAAACATATTACTTACTACTATACTAAAAGGGCAAAATTGTATTAGACTGACTGAGTGTGTTGTAACTTTTACTTGAGTGGTACCTACCTTGTGAGAAGGCATCATATTGCCAGTTTGCTCCCACATTCGGGGCTCCATCATTTAACACAACGTCGACCTTCCAAGTCTGCAGTTCCTTTCGTAAAGCCTGCATATGGGACAGATAGCATCTCAATCAACAAATCCATGTTAAAAACTATCCTATAGTTTGTGATTTTAGTGATATCTAATCCATGGTAAACAGTGCAGCTGTCTAATGCCATGACACAACCCTCTGCGTCTCCAGTGTCATATTTTTTGCAGGGCTATTAAATTGGTTATTCAGTCAGTGCATGCAGCACTGCAGCCAGGACACTGATGTCTGTTTTCCTTCAGTGATGTGCTGAACTTACCTGTCTGCATTTGTCAGTGGTGATGTCTTCTTGCAGCGCGACCACGTTGGGGATGGGCTTGATGGGCACCAGGTCAACACCTGACAGGAGGAAACACTTTTTAAAAAAAACAAAGCGTCTCTCACAGTAACTCAGTAATCAAACTTAAATTGAACTTTTCCAAACCACCCAACAAGACTTAAAAAGCAACTGAATTTAAAAGCCTATGCAGAGACAGTAACAATTCCCTATCAGATAATTATACTGATGACATTACACTCACCAATAATGAGACTTGATACAGGCATAAACTTGGACGCCACCTGCAACCTGCAAGGAGATTTTGAATCATGAGTGTATTCATTGTGCTACCTATATTTCAGTACATACATTTTGCGCATCATGAATTTAAACTTCGGTTTTGTCCCAGGCAGAAAGAAGACATCTGTGAAATCACAAAAAAACAAAAAAAACAAAACTGAAGTTGCAGTCCATTTCTGAAGGTTTATATGAGGAACATTATGTAACTAAGTCATTCACGGAGTGCTGAGGTCATGAAGGGGGGTAACAAATACATACTCCATAGGGTATAAACAACGGATTAGATTAAAGGGGGTGTTAAGTGCCATTTTACACAAAGTCTGTTTGGGAATACCAGAAGTTCCTGCTTCTATCATGTTGTTCAGTATCATTATTAGAGGAGTTTTGTTGAGCTTTATCCAAGTGTCCAAAGAACACATTTGTAACCACAATTAAGAACCCTAAATTAATATTCAAGGAGGATCAACTCCCACGTTTTACAGAAAAAAAGATTTTCTTAATGTCTGTACATGTTCGCATGGATGGAATGAACACACAATACAAAAGTATGCCACTGGCCAGCGTCCCCAAATTAGTGTGATTTTCTTTGTCCCTCTATTGGAATACAGTTTGGGCACCCCTGCTTTCAACCGTCGACATGTTGCTCGACAAATAATTAGCATTTGATCAGGATGTTGACAGGCAGCTCACCATCCACCAGGAGCAGCGCACAGGTCGACCAGAGCTCTGGCTTTCTGTAGAAACTGAAATTTACGGTTGAGCTGGATGAGTTTGAAGGAGGAACGAGAGCGATAACCTGAAAAAGACAAGATGATATTAGACAGTTGACGCTCTAAAATCCTGATCCTGCACAGCCTTTTTTTAGTGTTAGCGAGTTAGCTAGCAATCATGCTAATGCTAATATCTACCTCAATGCTTACAGTCTCTAACTTATCTCCTCTAGGAGTGGTACGCTAACTTACCTGTTTCTTTAGCCAGATGGTAGAATTTATCTTTTCTGGTCTTTCCGACTTTGAGTTTCTTCCCCATTTTTGTCGCTGCGGTTTTACACTTTACTCTAACACAGAAATATCACACTCAGAACTTAAAGCACTCAGACGTCCATGAAAACAACACGTGTGGCTGCCCCGGCGCAGATGTTCAACGTCACGCTGCAAGTATTTCTTCTTCTGCTGATTTTGTTTCCGGTGTTTACGGGACGTTGCCGCCACCTGCCGCCTGTACCACAGAATGCAATCCATTGAAACATCTTAAACTATAACTAAACTGCGATAACATCCAGTGGTGAGAAGTCATGTAGTATATTTTATTACGTGTTGTTACTAAGTACATTTTTGAGACTTAAAAAATTCAACAGGAACGTTTCTCTCCAGAAATGTGTCCATGTTACTCTGGATAATCCACCGACCTTGCTGTGAACAGTTTCCATTATAACTACTTTCTACATGAGAAACAGTTCCTATGAAATGTGAGCAAAATGAAAATTAATTCAGCACCATTGTATTGGGGTGGCAGCATAAATCGCATACAGATATCTCAAAACCTGGACAAATAAAACCAAAACTGTCTGCACGACTAGATACCACTAAAGGTTAAGTGAAAAAATATGTTTTTTGTTATGCGTGAAGCGACCATTTAATGCATCAACAATTTCACACTCCAAGCTTCAGAGTTATTAATATTACTTTTAGTTTGTGATACTATTGTTTTGTATTGTATGCAGAGTCCCCTTAAATCTGACCAACAAACACAATTGAAACCATATGATGTAAAGTATATGGGCTAGCTACTGAGCAAGTAACACAGTCATTTTCATTGTTGTTGCTTGATTTTTAATTTATTTTTAATCACAGCCGCATGAATGTTGGGAGACAACACCCTACAGTGAAGAACACAGCTGTCAGAAAGGCCTGTTTCTGGATCGTGTGTTGATCAGTCCCAGGACAGAGAAGGCACTGGCTGCTGCCGTCACCAGACTGATGGCTCCAATGGCCCGTGTAGCCTGTGGAGACAAGGAGGAGAGAAGAGGTGGACTAAGGATTACCGTGAAGGAACAGGAGAGGTCAGAACAAAGCACAGGGGATCTTTTTGGCTCTCTACGGTTCAGCATAATTCGAAACATTAAAGAGTAAATACATCATTGTATAGTTCATCAACCCATAAACAGCTATGAATATCAAACATGTGGCTGTTGCTTATGAGCGGAGGCAGACACTCTAACTAACCAACACATGCATTCATTAAAGAACAAGGACTGCGCTTATGTTCAGTATGTTACAAGTGTTTGTTTCATAATTTTCCCACCTAAAAACTGATCAGTATTAAAATACTAATACTAAAATAGATAGAACCTACTCCAGGTAAAATAAAAAATAAAATAGTGTCCCTTTACATTTTGATCCATCACTTCCTGTAGGCAAGAAAGAGGCCATATCTGACACCATAATCTAATGTGATTCGCACAAAAAGGACAATGTTCATGTTTCAGGGGCTAGTACACTATTTTTACATCAAACCATTGACTAGTGTGCAGGCCAGCAGAGGTCAGCCATGTTTAACTGGTAACCACACAATGACAGGGCTGAAATGTACACATAGAAACAGTCTGGAGTCCAAAAAGTAACACAGGCCATTATACAGTACATGTTGATAGATTTATTTTATGTTAAGGTTTACTGTGGCAAAGAAATTATCTTTTAAATGTCCTGTTCTGTTCTAAAAATGTACATTTGGGATTGATCATTCACTGTGGTGTGTTGAGTGAAAGGTTAGTATTTTGCCCTGATGACACATGAGACTGAAACAAAATAAACAGTGAGAGACCTGCTCGGACACCCCCTCCCCGTAGCGCAGCAGGGTAACAAAGTGCTCGCAGTTGCTCCCCAGCAGGTCGTAAGACACCTCCTGGCCAATGAGGACTTGCGCGCGCTGGATGATTTCACAGACGGGCAGGGGTGTGTGGTTGTGGTCGTACTTGTTGTTGACACGGTACGAGTCGCTTCCCACCACCTCCTTCAGCAGCTGCATGCGCACCACTGCCTTCCGGCTGAAGACGGACTTCACACTGGACATGGCGGCTGCTTGGCTCTCATCTGGAGAGGAAGAGGAGAGCCTCAGTGTGATAAGATCAACAAGATTTCATTCATTTCATTTATACAACAAGTTTACCAAAAGTGAATATTTTAGGATCTTGCACTTGGAATCTTGCAGGTTTAGGAAAATATAGACAAGATGATATAGAAAGACAGTTGGTGTGGGAATACACAACAAACAGATCCCAAAGTCATTTTGGATCCCGGCCACTTAGACAACTGTTTATACTACTTAAATATTAAATAACCAATGTGACAGAAGAGTAAATGTATCATCCTCTATGATTAATAGAATCTGAGCCAATAAGAAACAAAATGCATCATCATCATCAGGTATCATTTCATCAAAACTGGACCAGTGTTATTGCTGTAAAGTTTGTAAGACATTGAGGGCTTTACTTATTAAACTACAAACCAGTTGAAACTGAGATCCACAATATCAAAAAAAACAACCTGTGACGGGGCAAAGCCTTCAGTGTTTTAAAACATGTGCAAAAACCAGCCACGAGTCCTACACAAAGCTGAATTTTCAATGCAACAATCAGAATTTGTAATATTCAGAATATGAATGTGACTGTACAACTGTTTCATATTAATTGAGTTTGATGTTTAATTATACATCTCTTATCAGGCCAGTCAGTGTATTTTAATGTGCAGACACAAAATGCATCATCCAGTGAAAGTGTGTCAAAATCAACCTATGTTGTCCAAAATTAAGTTGTCCACTTTTTTTTAGTTTTTGTTAAACTTAGCTCAGCCAGTTACACTCGTCTCTTGGAGGTTCCTACTGACCGACAGGAGTTAAGTTGATGATGTAACCATCTCCCAGGTAGAGAGCCCAGTGCTGATAGGCTGGTCTGAAGATCTCAATGAGGTCACCAGGCTGGGGGTCACCAGAGGGGTCAGGAAGGTCCGGGTCATTAGAGGCCATCTACACAGAGAGAGAGAGAGAGAGAGAGAGAGAGAGAGACAGTATATACAAATACAGTATGTAACTATTTTGCATATTAATTGCTTTCATAAGAGTCATGCACAGCTTGAAGTGGTCTTTATGTGCCTATTATAAAAAAGACATTGGGTCATAAAATAAGGATGTTTAGACAATGGAATAATTGGGAAATATAAAAAGATGCACTCAAAATTAAAACTAAAAATTTAAATTATTTCATACTGTAGTCAAGAAACATCTGATGCAGTATGACAGGCCTTAACAAAACTTAAATAAATGCAAATCTTACTTTTCTATGAAGCCTTTATAATCCCTACAGTTGCTCAATTAGTTATCAACTTTTTATAAATGTTACAATTTAAGGAAACTATAGATAGATAGATAGTAAATAGACCACTGACTCCCTTTTCTGTTTCCCTTTTTGGAGGTCAACAGGGTCACTCATTCTGCATCATGTCCACATTCACTCGTCATAAAAACACACACTGTAAAATTTCAGGTCATACCAACAGCCTTTCAATCAACCTACAGTAGAGTTTTGTTGTTGTTTATCCATCCCACATCATGCTTCCACAAATTCTAAAAAGAAAAGAAAACACAGATAGGTAAAACAAACAACAAAACTACTTCTAACCCACTGACAGATCACTGAATGTGAATCTGAGAACTGAGAATGATTATTTTTCTTACTTAGTTGGTGGTAAAGATATGAGTCAAAAGGCAAAATAACTAAATTCCCAGAGAAAGAGAATGCTGGATAGGATGGCACAATGTAAAGGGCACCCATACATACACACACAGACAATACACACATAAGCTCTTGTGTCACCTGTGCTGCCACAATAACATCAACACAATGGAGAAGCTGACAGAAAAATAGTTGGAGCCCAGGCTAGTTCACATTTCACAAATAAACGGCCATAAAAATGTGAACTTATATCGCTTTCACAATTTCTAATAGTGATTTTTTTAATTGAATGGCCTTGGATCACCCGAGATCATTAAAATGATTAAAATGTCAAGATTTTCTGTTAATTCCACAGAAACAAGGGTTTAGTTTGGATCAAAATTACACATGGATGGGATGAAATCTATATCTGCCCAGGAGAGCAATTAGTATATCCATCTCATCATTAATGTATGATGCTGGAGCCATGCTGAAAAAAGAAAGCCACATATTATTTCACCAAACCAAAACTCCATAGTGGAGTGCCACTAATATGAAAACATACTCTAATTTAACTCTATATGGACATTATGTAATTATTTTGTCATATATTATGTAGTAATGCTCTATAAACATCTACTGTTGCTATATACAAAACATTTTGTAGAAATACCATAAAAATATAAAAATGAAGTGCCATAGACACCTTTAAAGTCCCTTGTTGTAATGTTATAGAATTATTATTTCATTGAGGCTATAAGAATAATTGGATTCATGCCATAGGCTCAAACAGTCAACACAGAGAAAATGCACACAGGAGTAATACTTACTCAAACACCAGCAGCTTTTTCTTCCTCACCATTTTAATTCTCCATCGTAAAGCCGCACATAACAAAAAAAATCCAGCAAGGAAAGAGAAACAGAAAGAGATCGATTACAATTTTCTGAGCTGACAAAATGTTGTTAAGTATCCCAAAGCCAAACCAGACGCTGGAGGTCCTGTTGGAGGTATTTCAGTGTCCGCTGTTCTGACTGATGACAGTTTGCCACAGTTGCTAAGGTCACACACACTCAGAGAGGTGTTTCCTCTCTGGCATTGTCCCACTCACAAGCAGCCACACTGCTGATCTGAATAATAGTAATTGTGGGCTGGCAAAGGCAACACATACATGGCTGATTTAATTTAAATGCTGTCTGAGCTCTGTACTTGGAGAGGTGACATAAGTGTAGAAGCACATGTGCATGTTCATATAGAGAAAAGAATTTCTCTAATCAAGCTTGGTGAAAGATGTTCGAACAATAACAAACTGGTAGCCTATAGATGATAGATGGATATGTGCACAATATTGTAGTATGGTTGGACCAGTGTACCAGTTTGGTGATATTGTGTTGATACTGGCCTGATACTGCCCTGAAAATTAGATACCAAGCTTGAGGAACTGAGATGATTTTGATAAATAGAGTTATTAGCCTTTTCCAAATGAAAAAAAAGTAAAACTCTGTAGGAAATACTTTCTTTCCTAACTGTTCTTCTTTGTCTATAATGAATAATTATCAAATTCAATATAACTATATTTACTATCATTCCTGACATTATTTTTCATGTTTTTCATGCATTAAACCTACCTTGTGTATGAACAGTTATGCCCTTGGTGTTATAAACTGTACTTGACTCTCAGCTCAGCTCATTAAAGGACATCTCAGGGGTTGAACGCATTCTTTGCTCGTTGATTGGCTGCTGCCCGCCAACCTTTCGTCACTAGTCTCCGCCCCCTGTCGTAAATGCAGTTGGAAGCTGAGTCAAGCTAACGACAGTAAATCTGAACAGAGCAGGACGTGAGATACTTTCAAAATAAATTTAAAAAACATGGAAGGGTGAGAGTGAGTTTATGGAACGGATCATATGTGGCACACTTTGTAAGTTTTAAAAACAATGTTTAAATATATATATTTAAATATTATCAGAATGACATGTTAGCATTAGTATGGTAGGGACAGTGTAAAAAGAACTGTCTGATGTTACTATTGACATTAAATAGATTGTGTATTTTAAAAAGGCGTAATAAGCTTGAGCCAACACCTTTTTGGTCTGCAGAAAATCTTTATGCTATATATTGTTTTCTACTGTACTGCTTTATTGGGAGTAATTGCCTTTTTTATGTTTGTTTTTCATTTCATCCCAAACTGTTCCTGAAATTATTTATAGACTGAAATAAATGTAAAATATAGAGGCCTGTATTAAATTTAGTAAACGTGTAAATTGTAAAACATAATCTTTATTCTTCTGAGATTCTTTGGATCCTATTTAGAACCAGGGTAAAACCTGCTGTATTTTTCTTTTCTCAGTAATTAGATGACTAATGGCTACTAAGCCTGTGAAATCTGACTATAGTTGACTGTAATGATGAAACTTCAAACATTCAAACTAAACAATGATTGCTATAAAATAGCAACCTTAAGAATAATAGACACCCTGGAAAATCAAAACCAGGTGAATCAGTTGAGTTTTAAAGATAATGACAACAGCTATTTAAAACAAGTCAGCAGTAACTAAACTAACATCTTATCAACCACATTCAAATACATGTCATTAGGGCACAATGTCAATGTCTTATTTTAAAATCTGCTCCGGAAGCCTTTCTCCTATTGCGACTAGCTTGTTACAGGATACAAACAGAAAGTTAGCCGGGTTGATAGCAAGTAATCTTTCAGTGTGTTCTCGCCGCCGATCGATATTGTTTGTGTTATGAGAAGAGGACATTGTCTGTCTTAGGACTGTGGTAAGGAAAAATAATACCGCTAGTTAACTGTGCTAATGCTAGATTACTACCGCTTTGCCGCTTGTATCGTTAGCTAGTTAGCTTAATCTGTTAGCTCGTTTGGCAGCCGCACTTGTCCGCTCGTTTAACATAAGACAAGACAAACATATATACCTGTATCGTTATCTATATATACAATTGTCTGTTATTCTCATGTATCATGTCGTGTATCGGAGTTGCACGGTGTCACTGCTAACTTCTATGATGTCCTCGCTAACAGTTAGAATACTTAGCTAACTCATTTAACCTTTCAGTCAGCTTTCCTGCAATACCTAAAAAGTTGTGCAACTGCAATCTTATGACAAACACGTTAACTATCATGTCCGCTGATATAACGCTAACCCCGTTTGCCCTTTTTGACCCCTCTCTGTGTTCAGATTGAACACCATGGCTGCAGCCCCTCCATTCAGACGATCAGACTCCGCCCGGGGGGAGTTCTCCCCTCTCAAGCACTTTGTTGTAGCCAAGAAGAAGATAAGCGATGTGTTTGAACAACTACTGAACTATGTGAAAGAGACTTCAGAGTTTGTAGAAGGTAAGCTGGTTTGATTTGATCTGTTTACCATTTGTCACTCAGCTCTAGTAGGTAATCTTTATTTTATTGGACATTAATTATGTTAACAGGATTGTAGCACTAATAGCTGCATAAGAAGTTGTTATATTAACATTGTGTTTATTGTCTGTCAGTCAGCTCTCTCAGTCTGAATGGCTGATGAAGTAGGTGTTGTATGCCTGTGTGTGTGTGATGGACAGAAACCTGTGGGAATAAAGCTTTGGAGAACATTGCAAGTCAGGCTCAAAAGTTGGAGATTCAGGCCTATGCTGATAAACTTGCTGTCATTAAGGAGGTGCTGGCACGCAGACACATGAAAGTGGCCTTTTTTGGCAGGTAAACGCATCTATACACACCTGATTTTTACATTCTTTTGCAAAGGATATCGTCTTTAACACTTTTCTAGTTATTCTCAAAAGGTCTTTTCCACAAGAGCAACCTTTACAGGCATAAATGTTGTGATGGGCAAGTGTGTAAGTTAAACTATTATTATAATTTTAAAATTGTTCAAGTGGCAGTTTTGCTTTCACTTTTCTTTTCTTTTAATTTGACTAGTGACCTAGAAGTGATGACATACAACATTTCCTGTTGCAGCTCTGACAAGATTATCTTCTCAGTATGACCCATTAGTAGCCGCATATCTGTGTTGCATTAACAGTTAAAGTAAATTAGGATGTGACATCTTTGAACTTTACATTTGTTCATTTTGAGAGTAATTTGAAGTATGAGCAAATGATTTGGCTCCACATAAAGTCACTGACTGTTTTGTCTGTTTTTAGGACCAGTAATGGTAAAAGCACAGTGGTCAACGCCATGCTGAGGGACCGAGTGCTGCCCAGTGGGATTGGCCACACCACTAACTGCTTCCTGAGTGTGGAGGGCACTGATGATGACAAGGCCTACCTCAAGACAGAGGGCTCTGATGAGGAGAAGAGCATCAAGGTACATGTTATTTTAATAACCACTTTGCAAGGAAGGTTTGGTTAGCTCTATTTGTCTTTTATGAGCATAGGTCTGTCTGTCTCCTATTTACACATTTTGATACCTGGGAGCTGCTTTGGGCAGCTTGTGTTCAACACTGAACAATTGAGAAATGTTGTACATCTGCTATTAAATGGGGAAAATGCTTTACACAAACACACACACCAGAATCTGGCCATGTTCACTAATTACACTCATTATAAATGTTTGAAAATCTAAGAAGTGATGTTGCATTTGGCAGGAGTATGGTTGATTTTTTACTGTTGTCGTGGAAATGTTGTTACACGGTTGAGGATACAAGCTGATAAAGTATTCCTCACCCTGATAACAGAGCCACCTCATATCTTTGTACTGATTTTTCTGCAAGTAGCATTTAATAGTTTTATGAGCAGTAGTTTATTTTTCTTCATAAAATGCCTATTTCAAGTTTGTAATATAGTTACATAATAGGTAATGAACAAGTTACAAACAGCAACTGGCTTGTATTAATTTCCCAAACCCAACATGTGTGAATTGAACAAAATGCTACTTGAACCTACAGCCATGATGTCAACAGACAAAGGTATGCAGGAGAGTCACGGTGGTGTCAGGTGTCTGAACTGAAAGCCTGATGTGGGAGGCTTCACTCTCTCTCAACTTAAAACCACTGAACTGAATGAAGTGGACATGGGTTCAGCATCATCAGTTTGAATCTGTGTAAACCTCTTATATTTTCTCATGAATCTGTCTACTGCTTTTACATGGTCTGGAGTGTCAGAAATGAATGTGGGTTTTCTAGTGAAATTAACTTTAATATCTCTTAATGTTAAGACAAGCTTAATGTGAGTTGATAGTTTAGAAATCCTGGTAGTGTAATACATTTCTAATAAGTTACCCGATAACAATTCAGTGTTAAATTAGTTCCTTATTGGCTGATACTGTAAACTATACATTCCAGTTTTAAAAGTAAAATAATCAACAGGATAATGCTAGATACATCTTGCAAGAAATGGAAGCCTTCCTTTCAACATAGTAAAACTAAAACAACAAATGTTTTGACAAAACATATCTATATAAAAGAGATTTAAAAAAAAAAAAAAGTAATTTACAATTACTGGAAAAATGCTATCAAAATAATGGTAGGTGATGTTTACTTCAATGGAAATGGTAACAGGATGATAACACTAAGAGCTGTAAAATGCTTTTATATGAAAGAGTTAGTATTAGTTATTAGAGTCATTACATGAGCAAGCAACGTCAGTCTGTTTATGTCCCTTCTGCAGACTGTAAACCAGCTGGCTCACGCGCTCCACATGGATGAGAGTCTGGATGCTGGCTGTCTTGTCCGTGTGTTTTGGCCGAAGACCAAGTGTGCTCTGCTTCGAGACGACCTGGTGCTCGTAGACAGGTAGCAGGATCTGTTAATCACATCTGGGAATTCCGGACAAGTTTGTAAATATCAATTTGACAGTTTCTGGGACATTAAATTAGTGGGATTTACACAGATATGTTCAGTAATGTGCAGAAAAAAAAGATGTTATGCATTTGACCTCTCTTCTTCCACTCTGCAGCCCAGGGACAGATGTGACATCGCAACTGGACAGCTGGATTGACAAGTTTTGCCTGGATGCTGATGTCTTTGTGCTGGTGGCCAACTCTGAATCCACACTTATGAACACGGTAATGCCTCTGAGCCTCACGAAGCTCATGCCTGGTCAATATCCTGTGGAATTTACAATATATATGTTGGTGTTTAGATTTGCCCATTGTTTTTTTTATTCTGCATCAGTGATTAACTGTTGATGCTGAGAATACACCTGCACTTTCATACGTAGTTTACAGTGATAGAATAACTTGAGTTTGGATAGGCTAGATGACTTAAAATCACTGTCGAACAGCTGCATCACTCATTTAATGATTGATCTAATGATTCTCCCTGAGTTCCTACATATTAGCTGTGAACTCTGTCACTGCCTCACTTGTCTGAGCTGCCCAACCAGAGATTATGTATGGATTATATATCCTTACTATGCATGGGTACAGTGGTGAAAGCATCAGTATAGTTTTGTTTGCAGTATTTTTTCATCCTTTCCTACCATTAGCTTATGGATCTTATATTTTCCCTATTTTAAGTCTGTTACATAATATCAATGGATAGTTTGGATATAGTTAATCCTATGATTAGGTATTACAATTTCTGTTTCCATAGCTCATTATCACTGAATGTTCCTTTAAAGGTTGTGATAGTACAATAATTTGACCACTTAAATTGACTTCACACGCCATAATAGCAAGCAAAGTAAGTTCTCAGTTATGTCACTTATATGTACTAAAAAGCCCAGTGTGGATTTTTTTCCTTACTGAGGTGATCAGAGTGGAGAATGTGGCTGCCTGTGTTTGTATCTGGCCACATCGGCCCCACTCGTTTCTGTCTGCTCAGGCATTCATGCAATGTGAAGCTGGACACAATCAATCACAGAGACCCTTAACCCGGTAGCCGCTTTTAAAGGGAAAGCAAACACACATTCCCCTCTGGGCTATTCAAAGGAAATGAACCCAGGCATTATGTAAATAACGTAAAATAGTCAAATGCAAAAAATGATGTATTGTTTCGGTGAGAGCCTGAAATCATGAACTTTGCCGTCTTGTAAATGAAGACAAAAACAGAAATTAAAGTCAGAGTTCCTGGATAAAGCCAGATGATGGATGTACAGTACATCAGTACATTTTGGCGAAATGAAACATTTGATTTTTTTGAAAGGGAAAAAAAAAAAAAAAAAAAACACAACACAAACAGAAGGGATTCCCCCCCCCCACTGATTTGAGCAAACTTTAATGTCACTCTCTCGTCACCCTTCAACCAACTAGGAGAAGCACTTTTTCCACAAAGTGAACGAACGTCTGTCAAAGCCCAACATCTTCATCCTCAACAACCGCTGGGACGCCTCGGCAAACGAACCAGAATATATGGAGGATGTAAGTCAGTCTGTCATATCCGTCTCATGCCAGAAACAATAACGTTTTGTTGTTACAGAATGTTGAAGTGTGTAAATTAGGAGGTTCAGCATAAAGGTTGACTATCATCAGGCCGGCATCCGATCAGAATGCATAGGGATGGGAAGGAATATGCAGTCGGGTTTTTCAATCCTTTGAACAAAGGTTTATTTGTTTCCAAAACTTAAATGATGCATCATGCACAGACAGGGAAAGGAAAGGACACACATGTGCTGCTGAATCTGAAAGAACATAAAATAAAAAGGAAAGAAGAAATAAAGGATACATAAAGTTGTCAGTTAACTTAACATGGACAAAGGATAAGATCTATAAAGAGTAGGAAAGTCCTCTTACCAGAACAGCCACCCCATGGGAAGGTCTGGGGAGTGCAATCTTTAAATAAGGAGTGATCAGGTGAACTTAATCATGCAAATGAGGGGTGGCAAGGGTGAAAACAAGAGCTAATCAGTGATGAGGCAAGGCACTGAAAGGAAGTGAGGCAGAGGAAGTGAGGTAGGTGCGCAAAGGAAGGAAGGAAGGAAAAAAGCAAAGAAAATAGGGATCTTTACTACAAAGTGTCATAATTGTTTTACAGATTTTTGTAAAAATGATTTTTTTAAAAAGAGTATCAAAATAAACAAATCAGTCGGAAACTTGGGCACATAAGTAAGGAACAGGATTTTTTTATAATTTGGTTTAACTGCACACACTAAATTACAGTTTTGGCAATGAAAATAGTATTTAACTTATTTTCAGCCATGCTCTGATTGATATTTTTTTTTTATATTATTTTCCTAATATGACATTACATAAAATAGTGCACCCTAAGAATGTGACACCTCTTCCTCCAGGTGAGAAAGCAGCACACAGACCGTTGTGTGAACTTCCTAGTAGAGGAGCTGAAGGTTGTGGACCGCGATCAGGCACCCAACCGCATTTTCTTCGTCTCCGCCAAAGAGGTGCTCAACTCCCGCATGCAACGTGCACAGGGCATGCCTGAAACAGGTGAGGCTTTGTGTTATAGCTGATGCTGTATTTGTGGAGGATGGAGAAACAGTGTTCATATCTTTGTTTGATATCATTCACAACCAGGATGCGTGGCTTATTAAACCAAAGTCCTATCAACTATGAAATGGTAATAAAGTTTTGAATCTATGAATCTTTACATGAAATTTGGACACAGGTGTACTTTTTAAAAAAACACAAATGAACAATTTTTAGGTTGCACTAAACTGCATTCATGTTGCAAATGACAAACAATAATGAAAACGGTGATTACAGTAATGAAAATTATCCAAAATTAATAGTAAAGCCTTAAAAAAAGATGTCAATGAACACTTATATATATTTCACACCTGATGTAGGATGGGATCTCTGTGCAGATGCAAGTTGTGTATTTGTGCAATAATGGCAAATACTTTTCATTTTTACATAAAATGTGATCATTTCATCCAACAGGTGGAGCTCTGGCTGAGGGCTTCCAGGAGAGACTGAAGGAGTTCCAGAGCTTTGAGAGGAGGTTTGAGGTGTGTGTGTGTGTGTGTGTGTGTGTGTGTGTGTGTGTGTGTGTGTGTGTGAGAGAGTGTGCGTCCTCTCCATATCTTCTAATAATGTTATTCCCACTTTTCAAAGTAAAATGTATTTCCTGTCTAAATCTCGAGAGACAGATTTTCAAGAAAGAGAAGCAGTTTTCAATCATTTTGGCATATATGTCATTAGACACTGTTAAATTTGCTGCCAGAAAGACTTCTCAACAGGTGACAACTCTGAGGTCAAGTGTCAAGTCAAATCAAGCCAAAAACAGCAGGTTACACGTATGCTGATAAACTGATAAACACTGCAGTTGGTGTATCATAACGAGCTAAGCAAATCTTGTTGACATTGTCTGGCTGCTGCAGGTGAGAATGAGTTACAACTGGAGAGAGAAGGGAATTCACTATTATGAGAAGTGAGGCTATTTTTTCATCCATTCAAACCAGGAGATACAGGCAGCGTCTGCTTTATCCAGCTGCAAACCAGAGCTTACTTTATTGTTCCAGTTACACAAACTCCATATGTGTGTGTTTGTCAAAACGTGCGTTTGAGATTATTGCATGGTGAAGGAAATCAAATAAAACAAGAAGCGACCAAAGTCCTTCTCCTGACAGTAACAATTAACCTGAGCAGTCTTTCGCCACCAACCATGCAATGTCAAGCCGGCGGCCCAAGGGCCTTCTAGACCAATCACTGTGCCTTTTCCATCAACCTGCGTCTTCATTGCTGAAGTCTAGATTCACTTAGGCGAGGGCATCTGTTTGTTTTCATTCCACTTTGATTTTGTTCTGTTGTAACAATTTTGATTGTTGAGTTTTCTTTGTATTTCTGTGTTTTGTTGCATCTTGCTGAGATGTTTTGATTTTGAACTGGCAGGAATTGAATTGTGTCGATACTGGGAGTAAACTGTCACAAGATCATTATAATCTTTAAGATTTCAGTCCTGGTTGATTTGGCAACACCCGTGGTTACCGTGGTAATAATACAAATGTGTCCCAAAATCCTGGGAGCAGGAAACTCGTTGAGCAGCTAATTTGTGAGAAATAAAACAGAGGAGCAGCTGGTGTATCTGTTTACAGTGCAGCCAAACAAACTAATTTTGTTTTAATGAAGAAGTCAGTCAATAATTTACCTTTCCATCATGGAATGAGCAACCTCGATCTGACTTCAAGATGCATTGTTTTCTGTGGCTGCTTCACAATGAAAGATTCCCTAAGTTGAAAGCTTTTAATGTGAAGCAGCGGCAGTAGGAAATGTTCAGTTTGCATTAGTAGTAACTTAATACAGCTCTGATACGCCGTTAGGAGCATTAGTTAGCGATGACATCAATTATGCTGAATTACATGCATGTATCTCGTGAATCCCACTCATATGTGAAGGCAATTTGAATCCAGCGCGGGAATGGCAGACTCCGCCACTAACAATGAAAACGACTTTATAGAGAGATGATTACTGAATTTGAATACTTTAAGTGGCTATAGCAGAAAAAATGCTGACCATAAATGTTATCAAAAATGGGTTTTAATTTAATGAAAATCTTATGGATTGTAACTGTAAGTGACCAAATAACAACGGCCCCTTAGACATAATGTGTCTGTTTTGAGTGACCTACAATGGATTCAAAGGAGTGGAAAAGTGAATTATCACCATGTCAGACAACAACTGATAACATGGATCATAAGGAGTTGAGAAGTGCTTGATAAGGAAATAATAGTAGAGGAGCGGTGAGGTTGTGAGCACAAAAGGCATAATTTTAGGGCTGTGAGTTTTGTTCCTGAAATCCTTACAGCACTGTTTAAATGCAATCAAAGAACGACAGCATCTATCAGAATAGATGTGTAGTCCTTGAACACGAGCTAATATAATTTATCCCAAAATAACACAATATTCCTACTTTTACATGTTGCAGTATTTTTTTATTTTCTTTCACTTTAATTCTTGATTGTATTGACTTGATATGTTTTTATAATTTTGCTGTTTCTTCATCAACACCGTACTGTGACTTTACAATATGTGGGCTGTGGGACACAAGATAGACACACTGCTGCTTTCATTTTCACGCCTGTGTTTCCATTTCGTTTCTTTTCCTAAGTTAAAGTAGCAGGTGTCTATCTTGTTCTCTGTTCGTCCCTGGTAGCGTGCAAGTTCATGCACCCTGTCCAGCAGCAGCCCCTCTAGCTGTCACAGTAACTTGTGTGTTATGGCCTCGCAGGAGTGTATCTCGCAGTCAGCAGTGAAAACAAAGTTTGAGCAGCACACTATCAGGGCCAAGCAGATCACAGAAAAAGTCAAGAGCATCATGGACGCCATCAACATCGAGGCGGCAGAGAAGAGGTGAGTATCTTGCTCCATATGTTTTTCCCCTCCTACTCTTTTAGTGGGAGTGGGTCTAGAAGTCTGATATTGACAAACTGATATAGTCTCCTTTTGTCAATGCCATGAAGGGCTTATAGAGGTAATCTATGACACTAATGAGAGAATAAATATGTAGGTGTAACAAGATTCTAATGACACTTTGTTTAATAATAGAGGAATACATTAAGATGTAGATACTCAATCATTCTACTTTCTACTGTGTTGCACTTTGTGTTTATTTACCTGAATCGTTCAGCTGCTAGTTTGCATTCGTGACTTATTTCCTGTCGGTGGGGTGGGTGCTTCAGAGTGGCGGCACTGGAGGACAGGGAGTATCAGATGGACCGGCTAGAGTTTGTCAAGAATCAGCTCAACTTGCTGATTGACGATATCAAGAAGAAGATCAAGGCCATCAGTGAGGACGTGGAGTCTAAGGTAATGTAGACTGGTGGAAGAACTTGTGAATGTCCTGTTTAAGTTTGCGGGACCTGCCTGCTTACACCGACAGCTCTGAAATAGGTCTGCAAATAACAATTGTTTTCATTAATGATTAATTTCATTACATTGATTATATTCTTGATTAACCATTTGGTTATAATGTTAAAACTGCCCATCATAATTTTCAAATAGCCCAAAATGTAAAGATGGTCAATTAATCGTCACAGAAGACCATACAAACAGCAAATCTTCCCATTTAAGAAGATGGAACCAGCAAATTTGGGGCATTGTGCTTCGTCTAAACTATTAATCAGTTTGTCAATTGTAGTGATTCATTTTTTGTTAATCAATTAATCGACTAATTGTTTCAGCTCTACTCTAAATGAGAGTTTCAGCTTAGTGCCTTCCACAGAAATACCTCTGATACTACAGCTGCATGCAGTTTTAAATCAGAAAGTCAATACTGAGTGGAAAAACTTCAAAACCATATTGATGTCTGGACAGAAACCAGGAACAGAAGTAGTCTTACAGGTGGTCCATCAGAAAAGACCAATTTGTGCCATTTAATGCACCAGCTTGAGCCCTGATGTGCTGCTGGTGGTTGTTTGAGTAGGACACAGAGGTCCTGCCTGCTCCTGTGCTGATGTGCTGTAGCTGACAGATAACTCTGGTTGTGTTTCATCCAGGTATCCAACGCCATGGGAGAGGAGATCTGCCGTCTCCACGTAATCGTTGATGAGTTCCACACTGACTTCCACCCCTCACCACATGTCCTCAAGATCTACAAGTCTGTAAGTAGAGGCACAGATTAATATTTCATGATCACACCTTTCCTGGGCAATAATCTGATGTGCATTGGTGATTGCCAGGCAACTGTGCCAATTTACTGCTCTTAAACTAGAGGTCAGAGTCTCTTTTTTTTTTTTTTTTTTTATTGACTGCTTTCTATGTGACCTATGACTCCTGTTGCTGTTGGCAGGAGCTGCTGGCTCATGTGGAGGAGGGGATGGGCAAGAACCTGGCCTACCGCTGCTCCGACGCCGTCTACGCTTCTGTCCTGTCCTCTCAGGGATACATGATTGGTAATTAAACTGCAGACATAACTGTGAACAAAATAATGAGATCACCTTTGTAGTACTTGTCCATGTTTTAGTTGGCTCAAGGCTAACCAAGAACAAATCTATTCAGTGCATGCTTCCTGGGTCTGTAGCCCTTATGTTTAGCTATCAGGAGTGAATTGTTCTGCTGAACCAAGAGGTTGCCTGAAAGAAATGAACTAATAATAATAATAATAATAATAATAATAATAATAATGATAATAATGAAGACAAATAAATAAAATAAAGTAGTGTTAAATAGTCCCACTGAGTGAATGATCTGAAGTGGAAATGGTAATCTATGGCAGCACACTGCAGTAAATCCGGTTTGAGCCCCATTATTTACCTCTTAATGATTAAAGTAAATTTAATAGACCCCATCAGCGAGGGATTATAGCTTTCTCTTGGTCAAAACTGGGTCATTTATGATATTATATTAATATTTAAAAAATACTTCAAAACAGATCAAATAGTGGAGATTGAACGCTAAAATGAATGGTTGGTTGTCTAAAATGACCATTTCCTCAAAACCATTCCTTGCTTAAAAGGCCAAGGAAGAAGTCCATACTTTCATAGAAAATTACCTTAGCCCAGATTTCAATTTCATTGTTTTTTCACTCAGTTCCTCATATAGAGAGTGTTGCTAAACTTAGTCAAAACCTTTTGGGAACTCGGGCGATGGTCTGCAACACGCAGCATGCTGCTATATTTACCCTCCTCGCTGAATGCCGTCATCCCAAGCCCCATTATGCTACAAATGCGTCACTGTGTCAGGCACGCATGCAAGCTGTGCTCGGTGACAGTGATGTTGAAAAGGTGTTAATGTGCCCTCTGATGAAAAGGACTCAGGTGCTGTTATGAAATTGTGGTGTGATTATTATGTTTTTTTTTTTTAGTTGTTTGTTTTTGTTGGGTTTTTTCTCACCAAGGAGAGACAAGAAGAGCTGGGATATTCAAATCAAATGTACTTTTTTTGCTTTACAGACCCCAATGATAACGTGGTGATGTTGTTTCTGTCACCTTGTGTTATTTTCTGCCCTCTAATGCTCAAGAAATAATAATCATTAGCTGTAAAATGTGCTTGTACCCGAAGTAAAAGTTCTCATTTTGAAGATTAGTCCCTTTAAAGTGTTAAAATACAAACTAAGCTACAATGATCCCATGACTGCTGTTGATTTCTGTCTGTCCCTATTGTTATTCTCACATTTCATGTTTTCTCACCCTCCAGAGAGCATGCTCCCTCTGCTTCCCTCTTCGGTCCAGAGCCAAGTCCACATGCTGGTGCCCAGCAGGAAGTTTGACCTGAGTTACGACCTGAACTGTGCCACACTTTGCAGTGACTTCCAGGAGAACATTGAGTTTCAGTTTTCGTTGGGCTGGACAGCGTTAGTCCACCGCTTCCTGGGATCTGTGAACGCACAGAGAGCGCTCAAACTGGTGGACCAGAAGTTCCAGGTACAGGCTAGACAGACCGCCACTGTGGGAGAGAGTTGGGTTTGTCATAGGACCAGTTTCTGTGATTCATATTCACATATTTAATGTCAATGATAATAAACACCTTACAAAACGTATAATGAAGAAAGTCCGATTTTGAAAAACTTTGCTGTCATTACTCAGGCCTCTCGACCAGCGCTGCCCCTGGCCTGTACGCCCTCCTCAGGACCCCCCTCCATGATAGCTCCGCCCAACCACGAGACAGCCCTCATGACCCAGGAGGACCTGATGGTAGCCTTGGCAAACAACGTGGCCTCCCTCACCTCCCGCACTTCAATGAGCATTGTCATTGTTGGAGGAGTGGTATGTTGTTTCTTGCATGTCAGCTTCCAGGATGACGTAGGATGATACGTATACAGTTATACATAATGTTATCTCTTTTGTCAAAATATTTATTTTGCAACAAATGGATTACTTCGGGATTGACTTTGCTTAACATTATACGTTTTCTCTCATTTAGATGTCACCTTCTGCTTTAAATTGTGTAATACCCTTTCTCAATCATTTGCATTCAAAGAGACTGAAATATTTTTTAAATATTGTTAAGAAACATTGATTTAGCCGCATTGTGTAGCATTATGTGTGCTGTAGATTATGCCAACAAAATAAACTACTTGTGAGGAAGTTATTTTAACTAGTGGACATTCCATACATACAAATACGTTATATGGCACTGAAAACCATTCCTGTTAATGAAAGCGTTTTCTTTCTAAGGCCAGTCTAACTGTGAGGGTGATAACCCAGCATCTGTTTATTTATTTTCCAAGGTGTACAGAACAGTTGGCTGGAGGCTGATTGCTCTGTCAGCCTCACTGTACGGCTTGCTGTACCTGTACGAGAGACTCACCTGGACCACGAGGGCAAAGGAGCGTGCTCTGAAGCGCCAGTTTGTGGACTATGCAACCGAGAAGCTGCAGCTCATCGTCAGCTTTACTAGTGCAAGCTGTAGCCACCAGGTCCAACAGTAAGTTCCTGATAGTGTCATTTCTGCCATTTGATAGTAGAAGAAACTAGACAGTGCAGTATGTGAAATGTGTGCTTGATATACAGTATGTGACCATTACAAAGCGTTCCAATTTAAGAAGATTTTCTGTCATTTTTTAAGTTTGTGATGATGTGTACAGAGATTATAGCCATTTTCACCTCTACAGCAAAGCCAGTAAAATAATTAATGTACAGTGGGGCAAAAAAGTATTTAGTCAGCCACCAATTGTGCAAGTTCTCCCACTTAAAAAGATGAGGG
>LKNJ01004722.1:0-29164 GCA_002120245.1 Maccullochella peelii | reverse complement strand
AAAGGAAGGAAGGGGAGGAAGAGGTGGATAGAAGGAAAGTAAAGAGAGGAGACGAGGATGATCTCTGAACATACACTTATACATACTGAACAAATACCTTGCTGCATGAAAACAGACCAGCGGCCGTTCATCAGGTCCCATAAATGTCTAAATATAATGCTTATTAATGAGTCCAGCTGGTTTCCTGACGCAACATGGAGCAACTTCCTGTCCAACCTGACATGGATTTGCCTGCCGCCACGTAAACAAGACTAAAAGCAGAAAACAAACTGCTGGATGGATGAAAAAGTTCTGCTATACTCAGATCTTCACCGCTAATCCGGTAAAAGCGTGCAGTCTGTCCTGAGGAGAGGTCACGCTGCCATCATCCTGTGTTCGGTGGATACTTCAGGACTCGGCTCATCAGGTTCGGCTCCACTGGCACCGTGCTCGTCGCATGCTAGGCGTGTTTTTACCTGAACCTGAAGTTGACTCTCAGTCGCCGTCGGCTTCTTCACGGCCATCAGATTGTCTGAAAGACCAAGACTCTATTAGACCCGTCTCACACAGCGTGTAGACGCCTTAAGCTGGACTTTACTCAGCTGTGCAACACCACATGAAACCATGAATGTCTGAACCAAAGTTCATGACGATCCATCCAATAGTTGTTGAGATATTTGGGACTTTGCTATTGCTGCTAACGCGACCTGTCTCTGTCTATGCACAACCACATAGCTAACAATGTTAAATACAGGGCTAAGGCCAGTAGAGTGCACACATGAAATTAAATAAAATAATAATAATGCCGGTTATTTATTTAGCTCAGCAGCAGCAGCACAGTGTACAGTACACTCCAGTTAATACAGCTCATGGAAACGAGGTAAATCATTTCTCAGCCTGACTGGATAAATTGTTCTCTGCAGTAAAATAAGTGCCAGTCATGCATGAAGGTAACATGTCCTCGTTGATCACACAGAGAGCAGCGGATGAAGATATCACAGCGAACAAAGTCATTTTCCTGACAGACAGACAGACTGAAGGAAACGCAGTGAGCTCTGAGTTGACTAACAAGCCGTCAGTCATGTTCAGCGCACAGGTCCGAACTTAAACCGAGGACCATAAGAAGTGCACAGGAAGCACCTCTGGTCCTGCGGAGCGTCACGGACATTTGTCTTCCCAGCAGTCCACCGTCCAGCCAGAGACAAACTCCACGAGGCAGAAGTGGAGGTTGAACTATTTGTTTCGTACAGAAAGGGAAAGTTCTTCTGAGCACTGTCGTCCCCGGATATCTGGGAGATTTGATCCAGAAACCTTCTGCTTCTCTAAACGTTTCAAACAGGTCTGAAATGTCGTTGTTTTGCGTGTTGTAGCTTGTGTTAATACCATCAATACTGATACCTTTTATTCATTATTTATCAATTGTAAGCTAATATTTTTGCATCGCCACCAAACGATTTTAAAAATGTAACATTTAATTACGTGGATGTTAAAGGACTCCTGAGAAAATTTTAAAGTAAAGTAAAACCAATAAAAAACACCATGCATGCATAATGTAAAAAAATAAGCCCTCTATGAAGCCATGCTCATGTGAGGAGTCAGATTAAAGCTGCACTGTGCTGCTCTTTCACAATAAAAGTCACCCTGAGAAGCCTGGAGATGAAAGGCAGAGCGACACTCGTGGAGGAATCTGAAGAATCTGGACTCCACCAGCTGCTGTGGGTCACAGTTTACATCAACCAGCCGTGTGTGAGTGTTGCCAGGAAGCCAGGCTAGGATCTGCTGTGCTCTGTCACGTGTGTGTGTGTGTGTGTGTGTGTGTGTTGGCAGGGAGCTAATTCAAAGTGAAAAGAAGTGTGCAGTGTGGTCTTGGCTCTGAGGATGGGGTCAGCTGAGCGTTAGGGGTCAACACCACGATGGGGCTCCAGAAGATTCAGGTCATGGACTCAGATTCCCATCATGCCGCAGGCTGTGAGCGTAGAGATCGAAATCCATCCTGTAAGACAAACATTCTACGGAAGCCTGAAGGGGACACTGGTGTAATTGTCCTTAGTTATCTTGTGATCTTGTTGCAGGATGACCAGGATGAGTTACCACCACATCCGGAGGGGATTCAGTCAAAACTAGAAACAAACTTCTACAAAATTAGCTCAACAGGAGTCAAACAATGATTAAACCTCCCTCCTGTCTACGAATACAGGTTTGGACTCATTTAGGTTCAGCTTTACCACATGAATCAGCGCTCTGGAACATGCATTTGTGGCTACCAGATGCTAATGCTAAGGCTACTTTGATAGCGGCTTAGCTGCTGTTTGAGCTGAATGCTAAGTGAGTGCGACTAAGTCCAGCTTAGACTAATGAGCCAGTGTAAAGCTTAGCCTAATCAGCTGACTCTTGTCACAACTTTGAGTGTTTTGCAGTAAAGACAACAGCTAAAAACACAACCGTTTACTGTCTCACAGTAACTTTTAACACCCTTTACACCCACAGCACAAACAACCCACAGCCGGCTCTCCAGTGGAGCTCCGTGGTTGCCGGGAGTGAAAACTCTCAGTCTTCGTACGCTGCACATGGCGGAGCAGGACTTGTATTGTTGATTATTTAACAGCTCGTGAGTGCTATTAGGAGCACTAGGCTCTCTGTTGTTGTCAGATGAGCAGAGACACTGTATTTAATTAATCATGGTGCTGTGCAACACACACACACACAGAAGCAGTTACCTCGAATGTCTGTGGGACTGGAAGCCTTTCTGTCCTGCGTGTCCACTGGAAGCAGAGCATTTTACTCATTTTCATGTACCTGATGTCTCTGAAGCCTGACGTTCACCTGTAAACGTATATTAATGCTTGTATTTATTCACAACCAATATAACATTTGAATCATGGTTTGTTTTAGCTAGCTCGAAACATTTTTTCCCCTCAATCCTGGGAACAAAATGCCTGGTGGGAATAAATGACCCAGTGGAAACTAGACAGAAGCTCAGAGATAGTGTAACCTACCAGCGTTACCTCTAGCATTGCCTATATAGTTCATGCTTACTGGGTCGTATGTTTCATTTTCAATCATTTCTGTTTTAGTTTCAAGGGTATTCGATCACTTTCAGAACTCACTTGCAGATTTCTTAAAATACAAACAAAACTACTGTGGTGAAACTTCGGTGCGCTGATCCTAGTTTGCAGAAAGCTGCAGGACTTTACGGCGGCCTGGACCCGTTCTGCTGCCGAACGTCCCGTCAGAAGACAGATTACACTTGTCAGGACCACCAGCGGAGTGTGAATATCAGACTTAAGGCTTCATCTACCCAACACACACACACACACACACTCTTATATAACATAGGCCATACGCAGTCTTACTTTCCATCAAACAGAGAATTTTTTGGCTGCTTTAATATCCATCAGTCACTCCGAGGGAATTTAATTTCCCACGGTTGTCATACAGCTCTGCCTTGCAAGCACTAACACATGCTAACACCCTATTTTTCTCTCTCACACACACAGCAAACCTCTCCGGTAGCGCTGTTGAAAACTTTGTGACGTGTCCGTGGTCTATATTTGTCACCGCGGCAGCGCGGCCGATTCTTTTCCTCGTCAGCGTTTGAAGCCTTGCTGTAATGAGCCTTCAAGTCACGGAGTCTGGGATTAAAACACAGACAAGGCGCACTACAGATGGTGATGACAGCTGCCTGGGAGAGCAGAGAGGGAAGAAAGAGACGAGAGAAAGAGGAAAAGACTTCTCTTTACAACATGCAACTTTGTGCCTGCAGGCAGTGAGGTGTTTGGTAAGCTGAGTCCTTCCTCCCACTCACTGAGCTGAGCGAGCGAGGAGTCAGAGTCAACAGGAGAAGTGAAAGTGAGAGCATCCTCTCACTGCAGTGCACAAAACAGAGGATATGAAGTAACTCAATGTCATTTCTTACACTATTTCCATTTTCTACTGAGACTCTGCTCGCCAGGCTCAACTTTACACCGGAAGACTTGAATCAACGGTCATCAAAGCATGTCGACATATTCCTGGTTAAAGTGGGTTTTGGCCACTGTGGGATAAAGTTTAACTGTAGGATGTTAGTTTCTATACAAACTTACTTAAATTTTAAAGCTTGAGTGTGGAACTTTTGTCTCCCCCTTCTGGCAGTGAGAGTAATTACACAAACACTGCGGATGCTCATGAGGGGAGCTCGCTCACATCGCCACAGCTCCAAGACAATAATCCATTATTTAGGTGGAGTAAATGTAATATTTTACAAACACCAACCGGTCCAGGAGCAGTAAGGCCACATCCCGTCTGCCCTCAGTCCCTGCTCTGCTTTCAGCCTCTCCAACCAGGAGCAGCTGCACCAGTGGTTATCCGGGTTTGTCCTCGCCGTCGGTCGCTTTCTTTTTTAACTGAGAATCAGAAACGTTTCTTGGACGCTTCTTAGGTTTTAGTTGCTGTAGCTGCTCTGTCTTAAGTGTGAGTTTGTAAGTAATACTCAAAACGCTGGAGATGAAGTAACACTTCTTTTAAGTTGTGTAACAACGCAGCAGCATTATATGTGAACAGGAAGTGGGGGCAGTCATCTTTCCTTTAAAAGTAAGATTTTAAATAAAATAACTGCACGTTAGTTCGTGTAAACAGACAAACATTCAGTCATTTTCCTTCAAAGCTCCGCTGGAGCCGCGAGCCTTTAAGGGAAACGTTTCCTTCTGAGATCAATGAACGCTCAATATCTGTCCGTCTTATGTTGTTTCAATTCAATCACATCTGACAGATGAGTGTAAGCTCACTGCAGCAGAGCACACACACCCCCCCCCCTCAGATCTATTACATCAAAATAACAAGGAATGAATATTGTTTTCCGGTGAGTATGCTAACATGAAACGGCATCAACGAACGTCGATCCACCTACGCGTTCGTGTCTGACTCAAAAGGCCGACACAGTTTTATAAAACTGATAATGAAAACATATAAAAGCTGCAGATTTGTGAGTGCCGGAGCTTTTCCCGCCTCTGCTGCGATGAAACTGCTGTCGACACATCACCAGTGCTGAGGGTTAGCTTGGCGTACGTGAAGCTCTCTGTGGGGTAAAGCGCTGCCCTAATGACGAGTATCTGCAGATGTAATCAAACCTTTTAAAGCGCCTAACATTTACTTTAAGAACTCTTTTATTTTTATTAAAGAACAGCTGCTAAATGTTGCTGCCTGCCAGCAGTTTCGCCTTGAGAGTGTGAATCTTTGCTCAGTCAGGCGGGATCAGCTTGCTGTTACTGGCTGCCAGCCTTTCCATTAATACTGATACTTTCACATTTATTGATTGACTTTTCAGATTCAAGGGTCCAAAGTTTCAGACTGGATGTTGCAGCTCAGGATTCAGCAGCACCATGACCTATTTCTTCCCTCATTTAAAAAAGTAGATTTTAGCCCAAAGACAAACTGCACATTTTCAAGCCATATTCTGTTTTCGGCTCGCCATAAAACTGAGTTTCACTTGTATTCAGACTATTCGCCTTTTCACTCTTGAAAATAATGTATCTGTATATGTAGACTTTCACAGAATAAGTGACCTGCTCAAAAAGAAATGATGTGCGAGGGGCAGACATAAACTACATTTATATCATTTTGAATCTCCAGTGATGAATGAAATGCACGTTTTAAACCAAAACACCTTTTAACTAACCCTGTCAGTCACTCTTAGAATATATTAATCATGTATAACCGACTAGAATTCATACTTTCATGATTTTATCAGATCACATCAAGTTTGCACTCATGACTTTTTCACACGCCAGGTGCTTTATTCCTGTTTTTCCACTCAGTAGCATACCTGTGACCTTTTTAGCTATGTTAGCATTGTGATTCTTGCTAAATGTTAGCGTGTTAGCATGGCTCATCTGTACGTGCAGCTTAACAGGTGGAGTCAGCGATTCTGGAGAAAGATTATGTTCCATTTGTTCCGTTCGTTTTGGACGTGGAAGAGGGAGAGTAGCCGCCAGGAGTCCTGTGCACCTTTAACGCTAACACAGATCGCCTGATATGTCCTAAAAAATCCTTTTGATTCAGGAAGCAATGTGGCCTTTTCCTCTTGCTACATTAGCAAAGTTTCACAGCATCAGCCGCTCACACGTTAATGAGGCTGCAGTCTTTTAATCTTGTTGTCCGTTAGTTCATCTCCGCCCCTCTGAACTGGAGACCTGCGAGGAGAGAAGATCATGAGAAGAAGGAGAGAGGATTTCCTCTACAAACATTTGTCTCTAGTTAATGAGTATTTGTTCTCCAGAGTCTTTTGTGAGTTTTCGTCAGATCCCAGCAGGTCTGTGGACATCAAACCAGTCATCATCAGCAGCAGCAGCAGGGAGTCCAGTTCGGCTGTGAAACGGCAACTCTGACCTGCTGAGAACTGAGAGGACGAATGAACACAACTAGCAGCACCTTGAAATGGAAACCTTTTTTTTTTTTCTCTCACACTGCAAGATTATTGTGTGTGTGTGTGTGTGTGTTTTCAGAGTCCAGCACCATCCACTCTCACATTGCTCCCAGCGGGACGCAACAGTTGCTGCAAACATGAAGTCAGTTCCATGAAGTGTCTCGCATCACAATAAGGAACGGATCAATGATGAACTCCTACAACCTTCACACAGGGTCACATATGATCCGCTTAGTTCTGCTCGGACAGCTGGGCTCATCACGGCGGACTGAAGCAGAGCACCGATGGCGCTGCAGCACCTGCTACTGAACCGTGTCCTGCTCTGCTCCACTTTAAATATCCGGTTTTTAGATGCAAAGATTTGTTGTTGTGTGGAAAATAAAAATGTTAGAACTCAGTTTCTATTTGTGTAGCCATTAATCACAGCGACAGCATCAAACAGCTGCATAACTGAAACATTACGAGACGATAAATAAAAGATGACAAACGCCAACTGTCCGGCTGCAGAACATCCTCTCATTAAAACTTCATCAGGAAACAAAGAAAAAGGGTGAAATTTCATGCTCATTTGTGCATGTGAAGTCTTTTAAAATCCCCCCAGACACATGCTGGGTTCTGTAGATATAATATTTAAAAAAACAATTATATATATATATATATATATATATTCCAAAAGCCTATTCTCATTAGGGAAAAGAACATAATTTCCTTTCAGCCTTTAATGCCCTTAAAATGAAGGTTTCTAATGAATCGTTCTGTCAACCAATAAGAACTGAATACAGATCTCCCTTTAACAAGTAACAGTTTTTATTGCTGTTTAATCATTATGTTTCCTGTCAGTAGTAGAATCTCATTTTGGGAGTAAATTCCCTGCGTGTTCATGAGATATTAAAGCAGGTTTACTGACAGTGTTAATGGAACGTAAACATCTTCATCCCCAATCGTGTCCTTAGACACTTCAGACTAATCAAATATTCGGCTTGACTCTGGTTTAAATAGATTTACATACATCTGCAATTGAAGTGCTAGAAAATGTCAAATAACAATATAAAAATGGCCGACATAAGGCTTAATCATAACAGACTTGATTTGATTTGACTTGTCATAGTAGGAAAAGCACTATAACTATATATATATATATATATGAATGAAGTGTCCCCGTAAACCACGACAGTGGGACAGTGAGCCAGCAATACCAGGACTCTGAAACACAAATAAATACACAATATCCAGATAAGATGCAATAAAAGAATATAGACAACAAATAAACAGGTATGATTTCCCTAAACTATGTAAAATAAGGTGAAAACAAAGTCAACTCTATTTTATTTTGCACAAGCTTTAAATCCACAAAACAAAACGTTTTCTTTTGCCTCTCATGATTCATTCTGCTAAATGTGGCATATCACAGATCTTCTTCTAATCACAATAACTCATCTGGTCCTCGGCTGGTCTTCCTCTGGGATCAGTTTCCTTCCTCTCTTGTATCTCCCTCCACTCTTTCTTTCCGCCTGTCATTTCTGCTTCAACTCGGACATGTTCTTTCCACCTCCTGCCTCATTACTGTCCTCATGGAGGGATGCATCTGTCAATCCATCCACCCATCCATGCTCACGTTTACCATTATTCCCCCTCTTCCCTCCGTCATTAGAACCGTCCTTCTGTTTATCCACCATCGCTCCCTATAGGTTTGTTTGCCAGTGAAATGCCCAATGACATAGAAAAATTACACATAACCCCCATCTCCAGGCTGTCAAAACAGGTGTGTGTGTGAGAATGAGTAACTTCTCCCATCCTCCACTTCCTGTTTCTACTTCCTTCTGTATTCATGCAGGAACCCAGCGATCGTTGCTTGGATTTACTCCGCAGGTTAACCATCAAATTAAGAAATATGTGAAACCCGCTTTTGCAAACTAGTCTCTGTTCCTTTGATGTTGTTGTTTTTGACTCAAAGAGACCAAACTGGTGTCAAAAACATTCTTCGGCTTGTCAACATGCAAGCTACAATTTGCACCAAGAGATAATTTCACCTTTAGCCCATTTTGACACGCGGTATTTAACCCATCAAAACAAACAGCACACTTGCGACCGGTGCATGAGCACCCCAGAGCCCTGTAGGACTCTGAAATTCATGTTAATTTTGGTGCATATCAATGTGGCTCCAGGTCACCAGCACATTCTCCAAATGACACCAGACCAACCGAACTTGGTACAAAGCTGACATTAGGGGGCACTGTTTGGGTATTAGCTCACAGTTTGCTTTCCATGGCCTCATGCTGCCATCTAGTGCCCTTTCAGAGAATGGCGTACCAACAAATGTGTGTAAACCACCTGCTTTAGCCGTATTTATTATTATTTGTTTGGCTTCCTGGTCGCCCCGGTTCTGTGTGGGTTACACGACCCCAGAAACCTGCTTGCAAGTGTAGTTTTTGGTTTTCGTTGCGGATTATAACATTTCTATGGTTCGTTTCCTCACTATTAATTTCTTTCCTTTCCTCTCTTCTATCTTTGCTTTTTCCTCTCTCTTGCATGCTGCTCTTCATGCTGAGTAACCTGCATTAGCCCCGAGGCCCCTTCATCACTTCTGACCAGTGGAGGGTAATTTTGATGTGTGGGCATCAACTCAAGCACAAAAGACATTTACCCCCTAATCGCTGAAAAGCTGACTGTTCCTCTTGATGTGAGGTTTGCAGTTTTCCTTTTTACCTGTCAGCTGTGATCTCGGCAGACTACACCTCTTTACCTCCGTCTGCCTGCTGAGTGTTTTGGGAAGCAGTAAGTGGATTAACAAAGAGTCAGAGTGTTTCTTCTTTAACTCTTTGTGGTGGAAAGACGGAGTCAACGGATCTGAATTCATCTTGGAATCTCGAAGGCTCTGTGGTACCTTTTTATTTATATAGAACTTGTGTTCTATACACCTGCTTTACAAAGTTCTTCATAGATAGGAGTCACGGATAAAAGCAGGAAGATAAATACATACCAGAGCACATAAAATACATGATAAATATACAGTTTATGAGAATAAAAATGCTGTTGGGTGGAAAGATGGAGCCGGCTTCCTCAGACTCATTTGGCAGCAAATGTTTCTTTTTTACTGTCAGGAAGCAGCTCTATCTCTGCACATTTTACTGTACTTACTGTTTTTGTCTCTAACCACCATTTCATCCAAATGTATCAGTTTTCTGCGGTTTCTTTGCCTTTAACATGCTAATTTTAGCATAAACCACCCAAACACAGGTTTTTTTTTCTGGATATCTGTTTGTTTTGTTCAGGAACATGCAAGAACTTGTGTCCTTGTAAATCACCTCACCAAGATTTAAACAAGACTAAGAGTCTACAGCCATGCTAACAACTCTGTGAGGCCGTACTTTGAGCTAATGCTAACATGCTGATGTGTAATGTTTACCATGTTCACCGTATTAGTTTAGCGTTAGCATGCATGACATTTGCTAATTAACACAAAACACAAAGTTTGGCTGAGGCTAATGGGAATGTCATTAGCTCTGCAGGTATTTGGTCATAAACCAAAGTTTTAACATGTTGACCTGATGGTGGCGCTAAATGAAAAGTCAGAGGATCACCAAAGTTATTACAGTTCATCCTGAGGGGAACACGAATGTGTGAACCAAATTTCATGGCAATCCATCCAATAGTTGTCCAGACATGTGACTCAAAAACCACCAATGCGAACTTCACGTTGGTGCTCAAGGAAAAGTCGAGGGATCACCAAAGTCATCAGGATGCATCCTCTGGGGAACATGAATGTCTGTACAACGTTTCATGGCGATCCATTTAGAAGTTGTTGAGATATTTTAGTCTGAACACAAGTGGTAGACCGACTGACTGACTTGCCATCCTTTGCTTGGCTAAAACTCGGTGTATGTTGGTGGAGATAGTCTTTATCTGTGGGCTGTCGAGGCTGCAGCTGAAGCCGTGCACAAAACATGTCACATGGTTAATCTTACTGTTGTGCAGAAGGTGTCGAGTGAAGCTGTAGGTCTGAAACTCGGCTCACAAACCGTTAAAATCTTCACAGTACATTGGGACACAGATTAATGACATCCATATGTGTTTGCACGACTGCAGATTCTCTTTTCCCTCCTGCACAAATACAACCATATGCCAAAAGATTGTACAGGCTTTCACCTGATATGCCTGTTTATCAGCTCATGCTTCAGCGAGTCAGCTGCTCGCTAAGAGTGTCTGTAGATGGATGATTGCACGGATGGACAATTCTGCAGCTTAGGGCCTTGCCGTCAGAAGATTTAGTAAGCACACTGCTCAGAGCTTTGTGTTCATCAGTCTGAGGATGGCATGGCGGTAATAAGTGATATATTTCCGTGTTGCTGTTGCTGATGAGGTGCCGTTCGAGACGAATACCTGGCAGCATTCAGCCCATGCAGCTTATTTCATTTCTCTGTTATATATGACGGCTGTATCGCAGATTTCTCAGTGAGATCACAAACTTCTCGCGGATGATGCTGATGATGCAACGTGTGTCAAATGTGATGGAAGTCGTCACGGCTCTGGAGGGGATGCTAACGCTCTTGATGAAAGAGGTTAATCTTATTCTTCTTGTGCTTCTTCCTGAACTCCCACGAGATTCCACCGGCTAATGATTGACTGAGTCCGCTCTCAGGCAAACACAGAAGAGGAAGGGTGTCCATGGCAGGATTGCAGGGAGGAAGCCACTTCTCCCCTGCCTGTGTCAAGCTTGATAAAGACCAAGTGAATGGGCTCATCCAGGTGAATGAGTCCAAAGAAGAACTGAAACCACACACTGCATTCCAACAAAAGAACCTCATTTCAGCCATGAAACATGGCAGCAGCATCACTGCTTTGCTGCCTCTGAACCTGGATGCTGGTTTTGTAGGAATAAATGGGCAAACAATCCTCCAAGTTGCCGGAAACATTTGACATTGTTACTGAAAGCAAAGGTTAATAAACTTTTTCCAACAACAATATTTAGTGTTAGATAGGTTATTTAGAAAAAATGAAGTGTGTTTTTGAGTTTAATTGGCTTCTTTTATCGAGGTTAAAGTTTAAAACTAAAAGTTTAGTGGAGTTCTTGGTTGTGGGTGGGCTTGGATTTTTAGGGCAGGAGTTGCACCTTGCCGAGAATTTAGTTCATATAATCCAGTCAAAATGGAAGGTGACAAACCAACTGTAGCAGCAGAGCAGAGCGACTTTACTCTGCTGTTAATAAAGTTTACACTTCGTTTAATTGGCTGGGTGAATAAACAGAAACAAACTAAAGAAAACGAGACATTAAACCAACCAGATGGGTATAAAGTTGGTTTAATGTCTTTGTCTTTTGTTTGTTTCCTATGTTGATCCGTCAAGTAAATAAGGTTGGACACTTACCTCCACAGGGGCCTGAGTGGCTGCTGAGCTAATCAATGGGGACTGAAATGGAAAATTGATTTGGCTCACGGTTTCAAAAAGTAGGAAAAGCATTTTAGTAATTTCACTATTGATGCTGGTGTAAAGCCAGCCCTCTTTTCTCTCTTTGTTTCCTCTCCCCTTTTGTGCAGCGGCCGGTCGTCAGGGTCAAACATGCCGATGTTATGATGAATTAATGGGTTTACAAGGGAGCTGTCGCAAGGCACTTTTGTCTCGCTGGACACTCTCTCTCGACCAGGCAAAACACGAAGAAAGAGAACAAAGAGGAAGGGGACAAAGACGAATGAGACGAGGGAGTCTGGTAAATGAGCGCGAAACTAAATCTCAGGAAAGAAGGCGAGAAGGAAAAGAAAGAAGAAAAGGAGAGCGTCTTCATGATCAGGCTGAAATAATAACGAGAGATTGATGTATAGGCAGAACACAGGATCACCTGTCCACCATCCATCACTCAGAAACAAGTGTGTGTGTGTATTTCCTGTAGATATCAGACAAAAAAGAAACGCAGCACCAGAGCACCCATACATTACATCTCGTATTTATATAATGCAGGAAATGAATTCCACTTTATTTCCTGTCACGTTTTGCATCAGTCAGTGTCGGAGCATGTTGCTGTGATGTGGGCAAGTTTTCTCGATGATAATCAAGCTGGTAGGATGCCACCAGCTTGTTTTTTATTGTGTGTTTAGATGTGTGTGTGGGGGGGGGCTTTAACTTCCATTTGAAAGCGTTGATGTGTGTCCTACTTGTGCATGTCGGCACACTTGGTTCTCTTATGTAACGGCTTTTGTGGCACAGAGCGAAAACAAACTTCCAATCTGTTCTTGAGCTTTGTGGAAAACAAAGCAAGTACTTGAGTATCTGCGAGGATGTTTTTACCGTTTGTGCTGCAGGTTCATTTGTGTTTGTCTCTTGATTTACTTAGGCTGGAATTTTTGAGGCCAATTATGGTATTTGAGTGCGTAAAGAATCTGATAACGATTATTATTATTACTATTTTGGTACCACTTTCTAATAAGGCAGTAAGTCTGAATATTAGAACAACATAGAAAATCAGAAAAACATATTTATCATGTCACATAGCGATCATGTCTTGTGTAATTGCCTTTTTTTCTTTGTTTTTCTTTTATACCAAACTCTTTGTGTAATTCTTTACAGACCAGAATAAAATTCAATTTCAACCTCTTAACCTTCTGGAAAAGAGCTGCAGTCCATCTGAACTGAAATTCATTCATTATAAAGAACTGAAATGGGTAAATTTAGCACGTATTACAAACATTTATAACTGCATTATCATTATTATTATTTTACCCAAAATTTGTATTCAATGGCTTATTACCAATCTATAAATCATTAGTTACAACTTATAAATCCTTTTTATAAAGGGTGCCTTATTAGAAATCATGCCGACTGTGTGGCTTTAGTGTATTAATAATACGCTGCATTTCTATTGGTTCTTTTGTTTTTTAATTAACCTTCCAAAAATCCAGATAAAAGAAGATCCTCTGACCTCACGAGTCTGAAACCAAAGCTACGTTTGGTTTGGTTGACCTTGACTCTATGTTTAAAAATGGTAAAAACCAAGACAGACAAAAAAACAACATTAGATAATAGCCTATAAAAGCAGGTAACAGCAGTAAAAACCAACAACAAACATGTAATTGATGACTCGAGGAACCGTTCATTAATAACCAGCAAAGGTCCTCACAAGGATAAAAACGCCTGTTAAAATCCTGCACTGCGAGGACACTATGTCGTTCCTTATTTCCACAGTCTGGGCGTAAAGTCATCCTTCCCTTGGGTTTTTCCAGCAGAAACATACTGTGCATGTGATGGGGCAGCATGAAGCGAGCTAACAGGGCTTGCTTCCCTTTGTGACTGATGATGAACAGAAGGTGCAGCCAAATGCTGTTGGCTCCTCTACAGCTCCAGAATTCCACCAGGAAACAAGAACTATCGCTACACAACAATATCCGCTATTGCATGTTCTCAAAATGTAAGAACATTTAACACTCAGCGAGCTGATCAGCTCAGGTGAAGATGTACAAACCAAGAAGTACAAACCAATCGTGCTAGAGACTGTCCTTTAATAAATGAAATAAATGTAATTAAAGGGAAAATGCAGCTTTTTCATTGCAGTGTGTTTGGGCTGTTATCCAAGGCAATAAGAAACAGTTCTATGGCTGTGTGAAAGTGTTCAGGTTTGAGTTCAACAGCACAGGAAATAAAAGTTCTTATCCTGTTAGATTCGCAGATCAGCGAATCCCAGAGGGGAAGAAGCTCAGATTCATAACAAGAAATAAATCTAGCTGTGTGCAACAGCTTGGATGTGTAATAGGCAGAACATGGAGCTTATACAATGCAGAGTATCTTTGTAAATGGCGCCCGTTTGACTGTGCATGAAGCCCACAGGAGAGTGAGGTGTGTTCCTGGTTAAACCTCTGGACCCCTCAGAACAGATAGCTGCTCCTCCTCAACGGGAAGCGTAAATCCAACGCGCCTCTGGTTTCTTGACCCACATTTACTTATCTGCAGCAAACAGATAATCTCTTAAAACACTCTGACGCTCTGTGACTGTGTGTATATTAAGTGTGCATTAAGAAACACAGCATAGTGTTCACTGTCGGAGGCAGTTTACCAATAAAGGTGTGTGTGCTGTGTGTTCGTCTACAGTAAATGAGACAGAACAGCCTGCAGGCTACAAACCTGTGTGTGTGTGTGTGTGTGTGTAAGTGCATGAAGAAGGGAAAACAGCATGCTTACTGTACATGTAAGTGTAACTAAAGAAAATGTCTTATTTAGAAATGTTTACAAATGAAGGTTACTTTTAACCTTTTTTTGCAACAGGCGATTAAAATTTGGCGTTCGGGGTACGTTTAAGATAATTACTAAACTGTCCCTGAAAATCCTGCAGGAAAATTCACTGTCCTGCATAATAATTCCTAAAGGACTCCTTCACTGCTGAAACATGTTACTGAGGGACTTCTTATCTTCTTAAGGGGCTTATTTGTTTTGTTAGAGCTACCAATATTTTTGGCAAATTCAAACAACTTTTAATTCCACAAAGGATCTGGTTCATGGAGAGCTGCCAGGCTTCTGTGTTTTCTGCTAAAAAAAAACTCCTAAAAGAACAAACACTACAGAACTATCGCATGTCAGTAGAAACTGTTGTACAGTCAAATCCATCCACAGCAATGTCTCAAAAAGTGGCAACCACAAGCTTATTTTGTTTTCTATACCATTGCCACCTATTTTGCAAATCAGGTGTTTTTTAACATGCAAGTGGATTTTAATCTTTGTGGTGTTGCATGAAATATTCTATATTATATAATCACCTGTGTGTGTATTAAAACATGACGAGAATCGGTCGTCCTTTTCTACAACTGTCAGTTTTGTGCAGTGATAATAAGACTAAATCTGTCCTCCATGCTCTCTTCTCTGTTTCTGCCTTCATCCCTTTCTCTTACTCCCGGGCTTGTACCTACTTTCTCTGACACTTGTGTTAGCTTGGCAGCTAATTAATGGACCTTTTGTAATGTGCTGCAGGAACTACTCTGACATAAAAGCAGCAGCAACGCTTTTTAATAAGCAGTGAAGAAGAAACTCCACATGAGAGCCCGACTGCCTCTCCGGTGTTGTTTCTTTTACTAGAAACCAGGCTCTAACAGTTACAGACTCTACACGTTAGCTGATGGCTAATCTAGGAATTCAAAACAAAGTGGCTGGCTAATTAATTAGCTGCCAGCAGACATTCCTAGCTCTTCTTTGTGTCCTGCACAGTGTATGAAACATATGCAATTAATTAAATGATTAGACTTAATAAAAAAAAAGTGAAATGTAGAATATAAAAACCTGATCAGCACAAAACAGCAGACAGACTCAGTCAGAGACCAGCTGGGGAACATAACCGAGCATTTAGCAGCTCAGGAGCCAGATGTTTCCCTCAGGAGGTGGTGGAGACCAAAAACAGAGCTAACAGAGAGGAAACACTGGACTGAGATCCACCAGGTGACACAAACACGACTCCAGTGGGAACTCATTTTGTCTTCCATCATTCCTTTAGAGTGTTTTTTGCACACTTTGTACAAAGCACATTTAGAAAATGTTCCACCCTTCGGTGTGAGCGGAGACGGTCACTGTTCAGCCGTTTTTGTTTGTAGAGAGGTGGTCAGGGTGGACAAAGTACGGGACTTTGACACTGGAGACCGGGGCATTAAACGTTCATACATTTATAGACGCAAGCTGCAGGAGACAGGGTTGGTTCGGGAGTGATGGCTGAAGGAAACGAACTAAACCTCTCGTATGACGTTATTTTATTCGAATTCTTAAAGTCTATATAGTTTGATATCACCTCTCACTCACTCACTTAATCTGGTTGCAGAAAATGTTCCTGTCAACACTGAGTTTCTGGTTTTGGGGGGTGTATTTGTTGAGGTGAATGAAGCTAGAATTAAAACACCACCAAAAGCACATGGGCGGAGCTTGCAGGCCTCGCATCTTTTTTCTGTCTTTTCCCTCCATCTCTCTACTATTCACTCTCACGTTTACTTCCAAATTAATTTTTACATTTGAAGTTTAAAATGAGCTTTCAATATGACTAATGCAAATAAATAAGGTTTAATAAGGCACAATCCATCACCCTAACCTTCTAACTCAACCCTCAAACCTGTTGAAAAAGAGAGGACCAGACAAAAACCTGAAAATGTGTCCTCACGTTTCAAAATGTCCTCACCTTCCAAAGTCTTCAGTTTCCAGATATGTCTATAGTTTCTGAAATGTTGAAGCTTTCCAGCATGTCCTAACCTTAAAAAAAGGTTAGAAGGGTACAAATATCCCCACTTTGTAAAAAGGACATGTTTACAGTTTCACAAAATGCCCCCTTATTCCAAAAAAAATCACCTGTTTTGAAAAAATATCCTTGTTCTCTGAAAATGTCCCCACTTTACAAAAATCTTTCCATTTTCCAAAACTGTCCTCATTTCCCAAAAAATTTTGTCCCTTTTCACAAATGGTAATACTTCCAAAAACCGTCCTCACTCTCAAGGTCTAAAAGCCAAACTGGTCCTCACAAAGATAGAAATACAAAAGCGCACAAACACACAATGACATAATCTCTGAAACACCCACTAATGCAGACCTTCACACAAAGGAACGAGCGCTCTCTTTTCTCTCCACACAAACACAGAAACTGGAATGTGTGAGTGTAAAGTCGAGCCGTGCAGACTGAGCGCGCTCAGTGAGTCCACCCTGAAGACAGAGATTAGAGACAGAGATGATGGACGTATCCACAGTGGACACAGTGTTATGTACATTTAGACTGATACACACAGGCACTCATGAATATAAAGCTTTAAAAGTAAAAGCTTTGAATAATAATACTAATGAATAAATGAATGTTACAGTGATCGATATGATGAGTCGGTGCTGTTCAGTCATCCGGGAGTTGTTTAAAGAGTAAAATGGACTTTGGCCTCGTCTGCTTCCGCTTCACGTCCTGATTTTCGTCATTTGCCCAGAATAACATCTGACTTTCAGACGGCAAAGCTTGACATTTACAGTTTGATCTTTTTGGATTTCTTCCCACCATCGATCTTCACCGCAGCTGCTGGAAAACTCTGAGTGGCAGGTTGAGTCACCTAAGCTGATCGGTTTTCCACAGAAAGACAAAAAACTGTCCAATTCTCTGTTAACACTGCTATCAACCTTTAAGTTCCTGTACCTTTTCAAACTCGAGCACTATTTTTTGATTAATCATTTAGTCTAAAGCCCAGGAAGACGTCTTCAGAGGTCTTGTTTTGTCCGACCAACCGTTCAAAACCCAAAGATATTCATTTTTCAATGATATAAAACAGACAAACACAGTCAATTTCCATATTTGCAAAGTACGATTGGTGTTTTTGTTTAATAAATTGTCTGAACTGTTGTTAATTTGTTTCAGTGCATTATGCTTTGAGAGTCCAACTGAGAGCATGTGAAACGTTTGTCTCGGTGAACTGAAGCCCTCCTCCTCCTCTGCTGCAAACAGGAGGAAAGCTCTGAGTCGACTCGGCCCGGTTAAATAAGGCTCTGAATACACAGATATGTCTCCATAATCTGCTTAGCGACTGGAAATGTCAGAGGGTTGACGGCCGAGCATGAATTGAGCTGAGTCGGCCGTGAGCGGATCGCCTGCTGGGGAAGTCACGGGCCCTGAGTGAGTTTAATGTCGGGATCAGTGAGGGACAGTTCGGCTTTATAACACGAAAGTGCTTCAGATGTTGATTCTCTGAAGCATCCTTTTGATTGAAGTACTGAAGCCGTCTGTGTTCTGCTTTCTCACCTGAAGGCTATGCTATCACTTGCTGTTCATATAGTATTTCAAAAGCCCCACGTCCACCTGTAGACTCTTGAGTCTGTGTTCACCTGGAGAGGAAGTTATTATCGTCACTCCCCGCTCCCCGCTGTGATGAGCTTGGTGCTTCCTTTCGGGGAGTGACGACACCACAAACCCTGCAAGATTATTTCTCGTTGGTTTAATCTCTACAAAAATGGAAATGTAAAAGGACAATTCGCAGTGTCACAAGGTGTTATATTCTGGTCAATCGGGGTGGATTTTCTTGACAAATGAAACATCATGTAGCTGACAGACACTGGCTCTTCAATCATCTACAACCAGACTTGGTCGACTGGAGTACTCTGAATAAACAAATTTGGTGGCCACCCTTCCAGCGTACATTACTGCTCAGACTACATCTTTGCCTTCTGCCAGTACTGTAGTTTAACCCTCTCGACCTCGCCAGCCTCGAGCTGTATGAGCATTAAGGGTAACGTATAGTGGTGTAAATCTGCCTCGGAGGTTTGTGAGCTGACAGAAGAATCAGCGTCACAGCATCAAATGTGCAAGATGTAACCTGCATTTCACAGATGTCAAATGAGGTTTTGTCAAATCTTGTTGAAGTTTTGTCAGAGGCTGGTTTCTGTTCTGTGCTCGGACTTGATGTTTCTTGCTTTGGGAATTGTTTTTTCTTACATTTTATCTTGTTTTGCTTGTACAATTGCTTGAATGCAGCCAAAGTCAGCATCCGTTATGGTGAAATACGACAAGAATATTCTCCTGAACTGACATTTACTTGATCTGCTCTTTATGTTATCATGTTGAATTTGCTGTACGGATGCAAAAAATACACTTTGTTTTATTTTGCCTGTTGTGTCCTGTCAGTGTTTCTTCTATTTCTATCACGAGTCACTTCATCGTATTCTGCGTCTGTTGTCCACTTTCAGCGCCTGCAGCTTTATTTTCTGACCACATCTTGATGTGACCTTTCAACCCAATCAAACTCTGCCTCATTGATCTCTAAGCTGCATACTGTACATGTGTGTCTGTGCTCTTGTGTTGGTTTCTGTGTACACAAGAGACTGTCTTATCTAAATGGACTCTATGATGACGTGTGCATGTGTGCAGGGCTGTATTTGTGTGTGTGTCTGTGTGACCAAACTCTAAATTGAGTTGTGCCTTGCTTCAAGGAACATAATGGATTTCCTCACTCTTGCCTATAAAGTTAAATTATTTATTACAGAGGAATATGGAAAACAGCACTGGAGGACTTGAGAAAGAAGCGGAGAGGCCAGACGACAAAATAAAAAGCGTGACGACAGAAAGGAAAATAAACAAATGCTGCATCTTTAATAAATTCCTGAAGAACATCATTAGTAATGGTAGTGATTTGTGTGAATAAGCATCGTGTAGGGTATCGGGTCTCCAAACATAAAATACATTGTTGGTTTTGCCTTCCGAAACAACCAATATGAGTTTCCGATCTGGGCCTGTCTTGTACAGAGGCCCTGTGTCAAAATCTAGTTTAAATACGTTTAATATTCCAGTTGATATGATGCATAGAAGTGGAATATTAGTCCCCTTTGGATCAAACTTCCACCTTCACATATCTGCACAGCCGCATGTTGGAAAGTCGTTTTAAGTGTTTCAACAAATGGCCAACAACAGTCCAGTATCCCCAGAAAAGAGATTCTGCACCTTAAGATTTGCACGTTAGCACGCTGAAATTAACATTTAGCTCAAAGCTGTGCCAAAGTCCAGTTTCACGGAGCTGCTAGCATGGCTGCAGACTTTTACTTTTGTTCGGATGAGGATAGTCTTTCTAGGAAAATGTCTCTAAACTACTACTGATGTTTTTGTTTGCTTTGAACCAAGCGTCATCATTACGCTTTTCAGTGCTCATTTATGCTACTCAGTGTTGTTCATTTTTACCAGATAGGATACATTGGTGTCATCAGCAAGCAAAACAAATAGGGTCAAAAAGATGAATTAAAAGGGCCCTAAAATTGATCCCTGTTGAACTCCATACATTTTTCCATACCCCGCGACCCTGTACAGCATGAGCAGATATACTGTAAAATGTGATATGCCTTCAGTACATCTACAACAGTGCCATTTTTAGTATCTCTTTTTATTCATCAAAGGCTTTAGTTTGTTTGAGGTAAACAACAACAACCCTGTTACTATCTCTCCATTAACTGACTATTAGAAACAAGTTCCTTGTTGTTCTTCGGAAGAATGAAAATTGCTCGATAATGAAATCACTTTGTCATTTTGAATAAGATGCAAAACAAATCATGGAAAGCAACAACCTTTTTTTCTGGTGTGTGTGTGTGTGTGAGAGAGAGAGAGAGAGAGAGACGGCACAAATGAAAAAGGCCATCTGATCAAATTAATTGAGTTCGTCTGTGAAAATGAAATTCAAGTCTGAAAGAAACAAAAGGGTGATTACAAGATGATAAATGAATGTGAATCAGGAGGAAAGAGGGACGAGAGGGAGAGGGGAGGAGTTAGTGGAGGAGGATAGAGGAGGTTTGAAAAAGGAAAGAAAAGAGGAAAAGATGAATGCAAAACAGAAGAGGAGAGGAAGAAAGAAGCGAGGAGGAGAAAAGAAAGAGGAAGACATGGGAGCTTGGAGAGAGGAAACAGGAGGAGGAGTATTAGCTGAGAGGAAGTGAGGAGACTTATCAGGGTTTTTATTGATTGTGAAAGATTGTGTGCACTCTGTGTGGTGGCTTGCCTCATTTGAATGAACCTCCCAGCTGTTTGTTGCTCCCACCTGGGCACCAAAATCCCACACAGATGGGAGCTTCACGGTCGGGAAAACACCAAACGATTGGAGCGCTGCTTCTGCTGGTCGTTCTGCCCCTAATCTCATATTTTTCTCATAAAAATCTCATGCTATTAAAGCTGCAAAAAAATTGCACTTCTACATTATATTGATTTAAAGTGTGCCCTGGTTTTCTGGTGTTTATTTTCCAACACAATGCGCTTCGTGTGAGGGGTTACAGAGGCCAACATCGCCGTGAAACGCTTTCAAATACCAGCATTAGTCTGACACTGTGTAGTGCTAATGTCGGACAAACTGAACGCAGGAAAAATGTATAACGGGAGAACATTAGAGCAGCTGCGGTTCATGTTCGACAACACTGTGATGGCTGCTGACTTCCAGCTATCGACTGTACAAATAAAAATAGACATAAATGTGTCCCCTGACACCGGAGGATATTTCACTCGTTTGTGCTCCACATCTTCTTCCTTCTCTTCACCCGCCCCTATTAGACTGAAGCCCGACTACACAGCAACCACACACAAAATGGTGTGTGTGTCTTTATGTGTGTGTGTGTGTGTGTGTGTTGGCATCTGGTGTGGCTGTTTGCTTCAGGAGCTGTCTTCCTTCAGACGAGAGACAGAATACAACTGTCATGTTTGCTTGTGTTTCATCACCCTCTCCCTCTCATTCACACACATGGTCTCAGTGGGTGCCAGCCACCTCGTAGCCTCCATGACTCGTGACATGTCTCGGCTCTCTGCTGTGGATTAACGGCCCCTATGGGGCTCCATAGTCAACCATGAAAAATGCCATGTTCCTGCTCCGCAGTCTTACTCTCTCCCTCTCTCACTGACTCATTGTTTCTACTCTCTCTGAGCTCACTGTTTGTTTCTTTCCATCCCCCTCCTTTCTCTGTTTCTGTATGTGTGTGACATTTATAACTGCTGTTTCTCTTTCTCCAACCTTCCTCTCTGCCCTCCCTGTCAGCTCCTGTTACACAAGAAGCTGTCAGAAAGACAGAGGCAAAGTGCATGAAGAAAGGTAGAATGGGAAATTAATAAAGAGAGAAGGAATGCACAGATAAAGGAGAGGTGAGAACGTCAGGACGGAGGGTGTTCGGGTGACGTAACGTCCCCTCAGGGTGTTTAAACATCACACTGTTAGTGTCTTTTTCCCAGATCCAGTGTCCACCCTATACGTCCGCAGCAGCGTTACCAGGATAGAGCCATTTCTGTGGCCAAGTCTTTGTTGAGCACTTCATGCCTTTTGATTAGAGTAAACAACAGAGAGATGACAGGAAATTAGAGGGGAGAGAAATAGGGTTTTTATCCACATCACACCTTCTGTCCTCTCTTGCAATACACCTGGGAAAAGATCTTTTTGCATGTCTGATCAATGTCCCTGGCAATCCTCTGCACATATGTCCAGACATCCAGCACTCACTGTGTCCAAGAGGGACATCTGATCATGTGGCTGCTGGTCATAAACTTTCCACCTTCATGAGGACAAGATTTCCTCTGTGGGTTTGAGGAATGGAGAGTAAGGTGGAAGGAAAAGTGACACCATCCTGGGGAGGGCTGTAAACCACTCTGTGACTGACTCACTACAATGTTAGTGAAGACACAACAAGCTACTTCAGCTCAGCTCACCCTTTGTATGCCTGGTGACCTGTGATTCAACCGCAAACCAACATAATCAAACATAAGACAAAGTGAATTCAGTTGGAATTGAGATAAGATTGAAATTCGGTGTGACAGATGAGTTTCTGCGGGCAGGAATGGATCGGTAGATGCATAGATCGATAGATAGATAGATGTGTTAAAAAGGAATGAGCGTCAAGTCAGAGAGAGAACAGGAGAAGCCAGAGGTGGAGGAGTGGGAGGACAGAACAACAAGATGGAAATGTCAGGGAGGAGGGAGAAATGAGTGGGAGAAGGTAAAGGGAGAGGGAGTGGTAAAATGTGTGGGGAATTAAAGAGACAAATGAGAAGAGAGCGGTGGGTAGAACATAATTAGAAAACATAATGAGTGCGAGATGCAGAGCGAAGGAGAGTAAGAAAGAGTGGGGAGGATAGTAACAGGTACAATGAAAGATGGGGGGAAATATATGAATAAATCTTGTAAGACAGAGAAAACAGGTCGGCTGAGTTAAGAAGAAAATGTCAGGATCCATGGACTTTGTCTTGTCTTGTTTACGTCTGTGTTTAGTTTCTGCCCTTGAGTGTCTTCACCTGTTCCCTGTTACTCACCTGTGCCTGATTCCCCTCGTTAGCCTTTCCCTACCTATGCCTGTCCTTTTCCTTTGTGCTCTGTCGGGTCATTGTCTGATGTCTTGTGTCCAGATGTGTTCTGTGCGTTGTTCCTATGTTGTATTTATTTCTAGTGCTCCTGTGACTCTTCGTACCTGGACTCACTTTCTGGTTTGCCTGCCTACCTGTATCACCAGTAAGAGCCTAAATAAATCTTTGAATCTGCTTTGAGCCTCCTCTGTCTGCATTTGGGTCCTTGTCCTGCTGCTGCTGAACCCGCACCGTGACAGAAAAAAGAAAAGACGGGGAAAGAGTGGATGAAAAAAATAGTAGCGAGAGGACATTACAGCTGCTGTCATCTCTTTAAGCCCCGTCAATGATGGACCAATTATCCACAGGCACATAATCCCATCGTACAAATACAGCTAAGTACCATGAACACACACACTGACGGCATTACACTAATGTCCAGCGGTGTGGAATCTTAATGAGCTACATTTGTGTCAAAGTGTAATTAAACATCTGCTACGTGGAACATCACTTGGAACACGTTAGCGCCTCCTGCAGCATGTTATTACATTTAATACACTGATTCTTAAGTTGGCTTTACTTAATAAATTGGCCCCCTACGAGCTTCTGCCCCTTAGACTCAACTGGAGGGATAAAGACCATTCTTCTAACAGAGATTCCCTCATTTAGTGTTTGTTTGTTGACGGTGGTAGAGGGCACTCGTTGCTCCAAAAGGTGTTAAGTTGGGTTGAAATCTGTTGACTGCGAGGGTCAGAGCACGTGGCTCACATTATTTTTACGCAGCCCTCATACCCTGAAAGAAAGCATATGCATTTGTTATGCTGCTCCACTCATTTATTTATTCGATTTTTAATTAGAGATGTGAGAGATTTGAAGGACGTCACCACGAGGCTGTTCCAAAGTTTGGGAGCCCTGAAGTTCCTGCAACAAGGAAAACTGTCTTTTCTTTAATACTAGTCTCAAAAACGCAAGAGCGCAAGATAAGACAGGGCGCATTCCCATTAAGATCCAGATGAATTGCAGAAGGCAGGACTATTTCCTGTCTAGATCCAGGTGAGTTCCTCATGATGTGTTAGTTCCCGTTGAGACCCAGGTGAGTTAGATTAGATAAAGCTAGTTGAGCTCCAGAAAACAGGACTAGTTCCCATTGCGAACCAGATGAGTTCCAGAAAAAAAGACATACCTCCCATGGAGCTCTCGATGTGTTTCAGAATGGGGAACTAGAATGGGTTCCCACTGAGATCAAGATTAATTACAGATGACAGGACAGGTTCCCACCAAGACCCAGAAGAGGTACGAAGAAAGGAACTAACAAATGCAGTTTCCGAGAGATGCCTCTATGTTAGAAAGTTGACAAAAAAGTGAAGATTTTAACGAGACTGCCTTTCTCTCCCCGACAAAGGCCTGATAGGGTTCACAAATTAAAAAGGCCACGCAACATTTGCCTTGATTAACAAAAGCCCCATTGACAGTATTGTGACTTTTAACATTTCAATTTGCCGTGGCAAAAAGGAGTTAATTGGCAAAGGCTGTGAAACGGGGCAGTGAAGTGAAGAGATATGGCTCAGCAGATTTTGGGAGAATGTCTGCTTTTTAATGAATTTGATAAGCTGGGAACATACAGACCCCCCAAAATGATATGATACTTTCTATACAGCACTGCATTACTCACTTCCTAAACTGAATCTCTATGCTCTCCATCTGGAACTGCATTGATTTACGTAAATGGACACAAAAATGTTAATGCCACTGGGGTGATAACGTTGCTTTGTTTTGCTTCTGTTCAGTGGGGACGAAATCATTGCACACATGAGAGAGCTGCAGAGATTTCACAAACACACAAATTCAGGGACATTGGTAAGAGAAAAACTGTAAATAAACATGATCTTTCCTCATGAGAAAGAGAGAGAGAAAGTTGGATACAGAGGGAAAGAGGAAAAGCAGAGGAAGAGGACTCTACAAAGATAAGAAATTAAGCTTTTGAGAAACCAGCGAAAAAGCAGGACGATCAGAATGGGCGGGGAAAGAGAGGGATGGAGTGAGGAAAGAGTAAAAAGATCATTGCAAATAGGACGATAAGAGCGTGGTGAGGCAGGGATGGTCAGAGGGAAAGAGAGATTGGCAAGAGTTTAAATGATGCAGAAAAGATGCACAGAGGAATTATTACCGAGCTGAGAAAAGGAGGAGAAGACAGAATAAAGAGCCAACGGGGCAGAATGGGAAAGAAAGTTAAACCGAGCGGATTTCAATTATAGAGAGAAAATTGGATTTATTCAGCTCGGAAAATGACATGAGGGCAGAGAGAAGGCTGCGTGGGCGGAGAACGGAAAGGCAGACAGAAAGGTGGAGGAATGCAAGCATACATATATAAACAATCTGTCTCTCCTGATGTTTCTTTGCTCATTCCGAGCAATGTGTCACATACGTAGTCCATTTGCAAGTTATGATACATTAATAGGTGCATGCAACAGAAAATCAATTTCCACACTTCCTTTACTGTGAACAAATGACTCTAAGTGACCACGAGCAGCAACAGCGTCACCAACCAACCAACCAGGGAAAGTGAAACATTAACAGACCACAATACAAAAGTGCTCATTCAATATGTTTTGCTGTGTGGAAGACAGAAAGGCTGCTGGGTAATACATGTGCAACATGAGGTGACTTGCTGCCAGACGCCTGTGACAGGCAAACGTTAGAGGTCTGCAGCCTCAGCCGGACTCAACGGACCTGTTCGTGTCACAAGACTTTTTCTAGTAAAGACAGAAGTTCAGCTTTTCCTGCAGGGTGGAAACTCATGTCTCACTCATGATGAAACTTCAGTGTGAAGTTTAACATCCACTCAGATTCACTGAAAGTCTCAGACATGATGCGCTCCCGTCGGGTCTGAAGGGAAAAGAGAAGTGACAGTACTTTTACTTCAGTGGACTGCTGGTCCTTTTGTTCCTCTTCACCTTTCTCAGTATTTTGCTTTGAATGGAGGACAGAGTGTCCGGCTGCCTTTAGCTGAACTGATTTCCTTGGACTGGATGCAGATTTCTCCCCAAGGATAAAAGGTTAGCTTGATCCTGTCAAGGATCTGTGTTACAATTTAATTTAAGTGGGTGGAAATTAAAGCAGTTTCTTTACCATCTGATGCCGGTGCAGACCTGCAGAGGTGTAATTAATAACATGACTGAAACTATTATTTAGATGATTTTCATGGCAGTTTTAATCCAGTCAAAGCATTGTGCTCTAATTAAGGTCCTGCTGCTCGTTATTCAGCACAAATCAGGCCGGCACCTGTTCCAGGAATCATTATCCCTCCATAGTTTAACATTGTGACCTTTGAGGAGAAAAGCTCCATCAGCCCGACTGCTGCGACTTTTTAAAAACACAAAAGCATCAACTCTGAAAGACAACAATGCTTTTGTGTAGCCGTACAGGTTGGGAGCCACTTTTATCTCATTGAGCAGCTTATTTTTGTTACTAGATTTTCCTGTGAAGACTAAATCACTTCATATTTCAACGTGTGCCCAGAACAAAATGCACAGCCAGTCTCATTCATGTCTCCTCATATTATTTCCCTCAAATACATATTCAATAAGGAGAGAGGCTCTCGGCTCCTCCGAGGAGCAAAGTGAGCTTCCACATTCATCCGCCTGTTAATTAAATGACACCCGCGACCACGGGCGCTGAGAGGAGGCGGGAGAGTCTTCATAAATCTGCCCCTGAGTCTCGAAGCCTTTCAGGCTAAAAAGCTGTGGCTCTTAATTAGGGGGCCATTAGCAGGCCGGCGATGGCTTCTCTCCTGGATGGCGTCTTTTTGGAAATCAGTTCTGCCCCAGATCGCCTCGGCAGATTTCTAATGAGGGTTCTCTTTGGGCCTTCTGATTAATAAATTAGATCTGCAGCAGATTTTACTCAAAAAGAAAATCTGAACAAATCTTTTATTTTTTTCACCATTTTGGAAACACAAACTACAATTAATAAACATAATAAGCGGTGTCATTTATTTATATTTTGGGGCTTTTGAAGCGCAGACCAGTGATGTGACTGGCTGAGAATCACCACACCCTTGGATCTATATTCAGTGTCACCCGGTCCCTTTTGCACTTTGCACTGCTGCACACACACGACCCAAAACAGCAGGGCAGCTTGGAGACGCCCACACAGTCCCCCAAGTACCCCCAAGACCTACCAGCGTGCACTCGTGATACATTTCCACCAGAGGACAAGTGAAAATAAAGAAAGGTAATACATAACTCAAGAAACGATGAACGGGCCCTCGCACCTTCCCGCACGTCGGGGGTGCTGGCAGGACGCCGGTCGCTCACGAAAACTCAAAAGCTTCGCAATTTAACATTATGAAGGTGGTTTCTATTCTCTGAGCAGATTTGAGGCGGATCCTGTAAAAGTGCTCGGCAGAGTTGGTAAAAACAGTTGGTGTGTGTCTCTCTCTCCTGTCTGTCTCTCTCTCCTGTCTGTCTGTCTGTCTGTCTGTCTGAGCGTGTGTCAAACTCTATTCATTATGGAATATAATTGAAAATGTAAATACATTATGCATCTCAGCCAGCACATTAACTGTGCGTGTGTGTGTGGAGTAAATGAACTTCTCCCCCACAGCTTCATCGTCGCTGCTGCTCCATCCTTCAGGTCACCATGACGATGACTCTCCTGANCCCCCCCCCCCCCCCCCTTTGTGCTCTCAGAACAAATGAGACTCGCTGCCTGAAGAACAGGGAGAAAATATGAGGACAGAAGTGACGGGATGAAGAGGAACCAACATGCAGGCAGCTGCAGGGTGAAGACAGAGTCATTTTTCATAAATAACAAGGAGTTTTGTTCTTTTTTGTGGTTAAAATGTAAAATAAAAACGTAAACATCATGTGTCGTGCCATGCACAAGTTAAATGCTGCCTTGTCGTATCTGCAGGAGGAAACAATGAGTCATGTCAGACCTCCGTCCTTCACACTGGTCCAAACTGTGACTACGTTCAGACTCTTTGGAGTGCTCGCTCATTCGCCGGATTATAGAGATAAAACCCGCGTTACCAGCTGACCTGTTTACGCCTGAGTGGAGTCTCAAGTCCTAAGTCCGACCTGAGTCCGAGTCTGAAGGTCTGGTGATGTGGACAAAATGATAAATAACTCTAATAAATACAGTACGTTTCTAACCAAAGTTAGTGTCCTTTAGGAGGTAAAGCAACAAGTCAAACAATGAGACAAATAAATCCAAGTAATGTGAAGCACACACTGAAATATGAAACTATAGAATAACATCAGACTAGAGGCCAAATACAATCAGTGCATACAATTAAAATGTTCATTTGAGCTGCAACATAACAACACACTAAATTCCATCCAGTTTGGTGCGCGCTGCATCACACTTCATTTATTTCTCTCTGAAACATAAACAGAGCGGAAAATGTAATTTAGAAATATAGATTTCATTTTGAAGCTTTGGCATGAAGGAACACACACACACACACACACGCTCACACAGAGCAGCAGGATTAAGAGTAGTTAGTATTCATGAGGATGAAGGATGATTCTCCACTACTGTCTTAATGTCACACCTCCCACTGTGTGTGTGTGTGTGTGTGGCTTCATTTTAGGAGGCCACGTGCTTCATGCTGGTGTTTTAGCCCATTAAAGGATCATTCTGTTTCATTCCATCTCTGGTTTCCATCAGTATTAATAACATTATTGAAGGTCAGCGAGGATCCAGATCTGTTGTCTTTCGTGCTGCTTCTCCTGTCCTTCCCACTCCCTGCTGCATCGACACGTAGCGCGCTGCAGGACGACGTATTTTTGTAGTCCAACCTGGAAGTTAGCAACGTCCTGGTTCCCTCAACAAAAAGCCAACAGGATTGTTCCATTGTTTCCAAAGTTTATGATACTGACACGTTTTGTTCAGCAAGATAATCTTCACAGATGAACTCCACTTTTATGATGTTTGAAGCTTAAATGCAACCTGCAGCAGTAACAAGCTAACGTGACCTCTGAGCTTCCAACGCTTCCCTCTTCTACAGAAGCCTT
>LKNJ01004721.1:0-41299 GCA_002120245.1 Maccullochella peelii | reverse complement strand
TAATTAATTAATTAATTAATTAATTAATTAATTAATTAATTAATTAATTAATTAATTAACATATGAATAAATGATAAGCTATAAGCTTACAACTGAGTTTACTTTCACATTATATGTGTTTGAAATGTATTGAATGAATATGGTCATTTCTTGTGGTACCAGTCTGCTGTACTAAAGACAACAGAAGCTTTTAGAAAACATCTTCATGAAGTTCTCCCCCATACCTATCTCCTCAACCCCATACTGACCCACAGACAGATCAGTCATTAAAAGTGTCAATGAGGGTGCTACATGGGATTACCAGTTTCACAGTAACATTCAAAGGGGCTTGAGTATAAAGGTCACAGCAGTCACTGTGGATGACTTTTGATAAATGGCTATTTTAATTTTAAAATAAAAAGTGCTTTATTATATTGGATATTATTGCGGCTGCATTTTAATGTTATAGCTGGTCAAAGTGAAGCTACATTTTACTACTTCAAGTGTTGGGCATAAAAACTGATCACATGTTTTGTCTGTAAGATCTTGATCAAAGCCTGTGTGAGAGCCTCACTGTGCAGAATGATGCATGTGCTGAGTCTGACATTAGAAGGCTGTTTTGCTGAAGAGGGAAAGTTTCTCTGTGCTCACCTTAAATATGAGTTTAACACGTGGACGTTAGAGCATCATTTTGTGACATCACAACTAGTTTGCAAGCCAGTTGTGGTCCAATATGCAAGTTACACAAGTGTGATGTGGACACTTCCTCCAGTGCACATACACTGAGAATGGACTTTTCAGTGAAGTAGGAGACAAAAATACATTTGATTTGAGGAAATAAAAAGAGAAACTGAGGGTGGCTGCTGACAAAGACAGGCCTACAGGTTAATGGTAAATATAGTTGAGATGCAAATAGAAATGATAATATTCTTTTATTAAAGGTTAGTTTATATAACATTAAAATCATTTTACAGTTACAAAAAAGTAACGAAAACCCAACATGCTAGTGGGCTGAGGCTGGTGAATGGTCAGGCAGACTGCACTAAGGAGTTTATATCAAATGTAAAGCACATATATTTTGCCCAAACAATAATAACTCAATCTCGCCTATATGGCATCAAATAAAACAAAAGATGTTGCTTATGTGTTAAATATTTAACACATCAACAACGGTGGTGTGCGAAATGTGCTCCACTTGTGTTTCTCCCGGTAAGTTACCAAGAAATGAATGACAAGGAAACGAAACCTAACTTAACTTTCAATTTCTTTTCCGCTCCATCCCTGAAGTACCTGCATCTTCCAGCTGCCACTCTCAAGTTTCGGCAGTTGCTGTTGTGGACTCGTCAGGGACAAGAGTAATTTCAGTGAACAGGAATTTCATCTAGCGGTTTTATTCCCTCACAGTTGTTTTTTTTTACAGGAGACAAGAGGTCCTCATCATGAACACTCTGAACCAACAGTATGAGGAGAAGGTGCGTCCCTGCATTGACCTCATTGACTCTCTCCGCTCTCTGGGTGTAGAGAAGGACTTGGCGCTGCCTGCTATCGCCGTGATTGGAGACCAAAGCTCGGGCAAGAGCTCCGTGTTGGAGGCGCTGTCCGGGGTGGCTCTGCCAAGAGGAAGCGGTAAGTTACAGTCAGTGAGAAAAAATCTGTCTGTCTGTTATGACTCTACAGTATAATGATGCATGTATAAGGCTACAACATTAGACGCTGTGTATTGCCTAACATAACAAATGGTGGGATAATTAAGTTTCATATGTGCCATAGGTCAAATTAAGAAAAAAGAAATTTAGAAAAGTGAGATCCATCAGTATTAGATGTCAAAACCTGCATGGCTGGTTTTACAGCAGGTGCTCTGGTTTAGATGAGGGCACCGTGCCAACTTGTAGGCTACAACAATGAATGAATGCCACAAGGCCAAAAATAACCAGAGCCTCTACAAAGTTCATTGTAGTTCTTTATTACAAGGTCACTTGTCAGGACAGAACACATATTTTGCCTCTCCAGAGGAAATAGTCTTTTGGACTTTTGCTTATAATAACATACTAAGAGTCAGGGCCGTTTCTTGCTATATGCGGACTATGTGGTTGCACAGGGCCCCCAAAGCCACCAGGGGGCCCCCAAGCTGCCATTTTAGCCATTTTTTTTATTTTTAAGAAATTAAAATGACCGGTCTCTCTTAGCCAAGCGCCCTCGTGTGTTGAGTGAAAACACCTATATGCTAAAAAAAGATATATATATTTCACAAAATATGGGCCCCCTAACAACATTTTGCATAGAGCCCCCACAAAGCTAGAAACGGCCCTGCTAAGAGTCTACAGCCATGCTAGTGGTTCTTTGAGTCTGTATGTCTATGCTTTCTCAATGTCAGCATGCTAACATAGCATGCTGATGTTTAGCAGGTGTAGTGTTTACCGAGTTCACCATCTTACTTTAACATGTTAGTATGTTAACAGCTGTGGATGATGGGAATACAGGTATTTGGTCACTGAAATTTGACCAGATGATGGCGCTAAATGAAAAGTCAGAGGAAGTTATTACAATTCATGCTGTGTGGAACATGAATGTCTGAACCAAATTTCATGGTAATTCATCCAGTCGTTGTGGAGACAGTTCACTCCTAACCAAAAATGTCAACCTGCTGGTGGAGCTAGAGAGAAGACTACCACCCAATAAAAATTGAATTGCAACTGTGTTAGCAGTACTGTTAGCTTTGTACAAAGAATCAGGCCCTTATACCTCAGACAGTCAGCAGGTGAGCACAGAGCCACACTACAGAAGTGTTCCTGTTTACATTTGGGTCATAGATTTAGCCAAGAAAATATTGAAACTGGTGTAAGACTTCTCTATTATGCCTGGATCATACTTTGAATATTTTATGAGGAGACTTTTATGAAGATGATATCTGGGTTAGCTGTGATAGCCTATTGCTTTTCATCATTTCACCAAGCACTCTGGATTTCACTTTGAATTTCCCCCCCTCTCTCATCATTCACTCTTTCGTAATTCAGGCATTGTGACACGATGTCCTCTCGAACTGAAGATGAAGAGGAAGAAAGAAGGAGAGGAGTGGTACGGAAAGATAAGCTACCAGAACTATGAGAAAGAGATAGAAGACCCTGCAGATGTGGAGAACAAGATTAGAGAAGGTACAGTATACGGCATTCTTAAATGTCACTGCTGGAATTTAGTTATCTGCATTTCCATCCGTTGTAATCATCATTCATCATGTCCTCTTTCTCCAGCTCAGGATGAAATGGCTGGGGTCGGGGTGGGGATCAGTGATGACCTGATCAGTCTGGAGATCGCCTCTCCTGATGTTCCAGACCTGACACTCATTGACCTGCCCGGCATCACCAGGGTGGCTGTAAAGGGACAGCCAGAGAACATTGGTGATCAGGTATGCCAGTTCAGCACTCAGTATTTTAGAGAAACTAAAGTAGAGTAAAATATCTTGACAACTATTGGAAGGATTGCCATGTAATCTGGTACAAACAGTCATGGTCCTCAAAGGATGTTCAGTTGAACACGCTGTCAACAGTTTTCATAGGGACAATTTCTTTGGTAGAAAATCCAAGGAAATGTATTGACATTGCGGTGTGTGGATTATCCAGATTAACCAGGAAGGAAATCAAAAAAAGAAAAACCCTGGGCCCTGTGTTTCCCACCCCTACACAACATCTCATAAATGACTTCCCACTAGCAAGACCCTCAGTCCTGTAGTATTCACTCATTATATGAATAGAACAGATTTAAGCACAATAGTGATTTAATAGTTGTACAATTTATAACTTGATGTATAATTTGAATTCACACTTTCAGATAAAGAGACTGATCCAGAAGTTCATCACAAGACAAGAAACCATCAGCCTGGTGGTTGTTCCGGCCAACGTGGACATAGCAACCACAGAGGCTTTGAAGATGGCCCAGGAGGTGGATCCTGATGGAGAGAGGACTTTGGGTAAATAGAGCTGATTTTAGAAGAGGGCCACTTGCTGGAGTTACTTGACTTTTAGATAGTTCACTGTCTGTCTGTCTCTCTCTCTCTCTCAGGTATCTTGACCAAGCCGGACCTGGTGGACAAAGGCACAGAAGAGACGGTGGTTGACATTGTCCATAATGAGGTCATCCACCTGCAGAAAGGCTACATGATCGTCAAGTGCAGGGGTCAGAAGGAGATCACAGAGAAGGTGTCTCTGACTGAAGCAACAGAAAGAGAGAAAGCCTTCTTCACAGATCATGTGCATTTCCAGTAAGTTCCTTCTTTTTGGGTAATTTTAGCAAATATTTTATTGGTGAAATATCAATGCTGTGATTTGCATTTTTACATGTAATGTAACATGTACTCAGTAGCTTTTTATTCTTGCTGTAGCACTCTCTACAATGACGGTCATGCCACTGTTCCTAAATTGGCTGAGAAGCTCACACTTGAGCTGGTGCATCACATTGAGGTGAATTCTTTTCTTATACTACAATTTACCGTATACATTATGATTAGTCACCTTAGGTGTTAAAGGTTTGACCCCTGTGTGATTTGCAGAGAACTCTGCCTCGACTGGAAGAGCAGATAGAGGAGAAAATAGCAGAGACTCGTGCAGAGCTGGAGAGATGTGGCAATGGACCCCCATCTGACGCAGCTGAGAGACTCGTCTTCCTCATTGATGTGAGCTCCCTCATCCTACATAACATTTACCTGGCTACAAAGACGAATGCTCGCCACCAATGTGAATTTCTCTTTAAATATTTGTTATATAAACACAAAACACCTGTAAGCATCTGTTTGTACTTGCACATCCTCGGATCCACAAACTGCTTTTACTGTACTTCATTTTACACTTATTTACACCTACGTAAATGTATATTTTTGTAGGACTATGCAGGGCTTTTGTTATCCTGCATTTTGCACTACATGTTTGTATCTTGTTTTGTACCTTTTCTTGTATCTTGTTGTTGCACCTTATGCGTAGTCTGAATGTTGCTTCATATTCATTCTTTTTGTTTTGCACTGGGGACCAGGAGAAACACAGTTTCGTTTCTCTATGTACTGTACTGCAGCGTATACGGATGGATGACAATAAAGTCTCTCTTATCCCTTATGTGTTCTGCAGAAAGTGACAGCGTTCACTCACGATGCCATCAACCTGACTACAGGAGAGGAGCTCAAGTGTGGAGACAGGCTCAACGTCTTTTCTACGCTCAGAAGAGAGTTCGGGAAGTGGAATGCCCACCTGGACCGCTCAGGAGAAAACTGTGAGTGCATCATTTTGACCAGGTCTACAGCCGTCCATCAGCAGGACTCTGAAGTAAATGTTTGTGTGTTGCAGTTAACAAGAAGATTGAGAAAGAGGTTGAGGAATATGAAGAGAGGTACCGTGGAAGAGAACTGCCGGGCTTCATCAACTACAAGACCTTTGAGGTCATGGTCAAGGAGCAGATCAAACAGCTGGAAGAACCAGCTGTCAAGAGACTCAAGGATATAGGAGGTATACGATTGAATATATGACAGACTGAATGTGTTTTTCTGTATTGCTCGGGCTTTCCTGTATTATCATACAGCCACCAGTGAAGTGCTCAGTGGAGATCAAGCTGCTGGATCTTCTTGAATTTCTGTTTCCTCCAGATGCTGTTCGGAAGGTGTTCATACAGCTGGCCCAAAGCAGCTTCACTGGATTTCCTAACCTCATGAAAACAGCCAAGGTAGCCATCTTCTAAGTTTGATATTCGCACTCTTATAATTCTCGTCAGTATTTTGGTTTGGCTGGTTAAAACTGAATTTGCATCACAGTAATGCAGTGTTAAGGCTGACCAGAATCTTATTTTCTAGGCAAAGATCGAAGCCATTAAGCAAGAAAAGGAGTCCACTTCTGAATCCATGCTGAGAACCCAGTTCAAGATGGAGCTGCTTGTTTACTCTCAGGACAGGACCTACAGCAGCAGTTTGAATGACAGCAAGAGGGAGGAGGATGAGGATGACAAACCGAAAGGCAAACAACTTCATCCAAGAAGGAGTATTGTCTACAGAATGGATAATCATGCAACACTTCAGGAGCTGATGCTGCACCTTAAGTCGTATTACAAAGTATGTTTTAATTTACAGGATTATTCATGAACAAAAACAACAGCGAGGTTTAGACAGAGGGTATGTTTTTTTTGTTTTTCACTGCCTGTCATTGTCTGCCAAATTTTTCTTTCTTTTTCCTCCTTCAGATTGCCGGCCAGCGTCTGGCCGACCAGATCCCGATGGTGATCCGCTACCAGATGTTGCAGGAGTCTGCTGTCCAGCTGCAGAGGGAGATGCTGCAGGTGCTTCAGGACAGGGAGAGTTTGGAGTTCTTGCTGAAGGAGGATTCTGACATTGGCAGCAAGAGGGCTGCTTTGCAGAGTCGCCTCAAACGCCTCATGAAGGCCCGTGCATACCTGGTGGAGTTCTAGAGGAGGTCAAGGTCTAACAGCACAAGTTTATTGCACCTCTTGCAGTTGTCAAATACAGTACAATTGTGGTTGTAGGCCTGTTATCCTATTTCTTGTTTTTTTAATATTTTACTGTGTCCAGTGTAGAATGGACACATTTGCTTAAGATGAGTCCGCTAAGTCAGAACAGGTCAATGTCAGAGCATGGGGAGTCGTTTTAAATGTACTGTAATATGTACTCCTATTGTCATTCCAAAAAAAAAGATTATAGGAACACACTGTATAAGCCACGCTTCTGAGATATCCCTAGTTCAATTCCTGCCAGCAACTTTATGACATATGGACCCAGAAAAGATTAGATATTTTTCATGGTTTCCTGCTAATGGTTGGACCATTTTTAAACAACCAGGTCATTAATGTTTCTTAATGTATAATTACAGACTTAAAAATGATCCAAATGCATCTTTTTCACATTTGTTCAAATATATTTATATAAAGAAAATATTTGACTTGAATTGTTTGTCTAATTCAGCTTTTCCAACCACTCAAACAATTTACTCTCTTCATTTTTCCACTAAAAAAAGAGTTACATATTCTCGACACGAACAATTAGTGACTTTAAGGAAAGCGGATCTACTACTACTCCACAATGATTAAAATAACAATTACTACAATCCTAATCGGTCGTCTTCCAGGACAGTGTAGCAGCTGCAGCACAGTGCTTCATGTCAGATAGGCTGAGACCTGTTTCTACAAATAGAACAGTAGATATCGATTCTATCCTTTGAGTCTAAAAATCCATTGAACCACATTGTTTCAGTTTATCTCATTGTAGCTACTGGATTCTTGATGGATGTGGAAAACTTGTACATCAAGCTTGCTCATGAGTATCAGCATAAACTATGTACTTTAGCTCCCCCTTGTGGTGTACAAAAAACACAAACCCTTGACAGCAAAACACAGGAGTTGAAATGTAATACAAACTTGTTACGGATATTCAAACCAAGTACATAAACATAACCTCTCTTCCTCCATGTAATCAATAAGCCAATGTGCTCTTCCACCCTCAGACCCTGACGAGTCCAGTAAGCCATCAATGATGGCTATATAAATGTATTTTTTTCTGATAATACTCTCCTCTCAATCAGTAACTTATATTCCTGTTATTTATGTCAGTCTGATGTCACTCTCTTGCATACAGTGCATTTCCATCATGAAATCCTTGTCATCCTGGAAACCTGTTAATTATTCCAAATAAAAAGGTGATGTCAACAGAATTTATGAGTTATACGGACAGACTTTATTCAAAAATACATACAAAAAGTCTTCTTAGACAAAAAAACCCAAAATCATATAAAAGCAGTTCACTTCATTTATTTCAGTCAGGATCTCTACATGTTCATTCACCATTCTCTGCGGGGCTCTCCTGACTGTTGTCGTCATTGTCGGACTTCTCGTCATCTAGGAAAGATAAAAAGGATATAGCAAGGCATAGGTACCTCTTTTTTTTCTAAACTTCACAGATCAACAGTTATTGAGAATAAAGAACATGACACAGGGACATCGAAAAGCACCAACAATGCCAAATATGGCACCCAAAATGTCCATGTTTACTCACTCTCAAGTGTCTGCTGTAGTTCCTGTATGGTACTGAGTAGCACATGGAACTGCTTCTTCCTTAACTCCAACTGCGTGGGACAAAAGGGAGATAAAAAAAAAACCCTGGATATTATTACTGATGATTGAAGACATTACAGGTTAGAATAGATAAATGTAATTGACTCTACCTTTGCATCTACATTCTCCTTGATGTGAGATAGCTGCTGGAGTTCTTTGTCAAGCGCCTCCAGCTGCCTGCAAGTGATCAAGCACATAATCTGATTATCATGAAAGCCAGAACTGCTCTAACACGTGAAAGAGAACAACTTAATGTGTGGATGAAACAGATGAGAGACTGACTTACTTTAGTGTTTCATGTCGGTCTGGGTGTTGCTCGATAACTTTCGCTAAAGCATCGTACTCTGAAAGGAAAGGGAAAAAAAGTGAAATTCAAACTAACCACAAATATATTTACATTATTTTGACAACCCAAACGACATTCTGAGACTTAACTGTGCTCCTCAAGGACATGCGTTTTCTAACATCAAACCATTTCAACAATTTAAGATCTCTTTCAGTATTGATTAATGTGACAATATTTTCTTTGATCAAGTAATCAAACGTTTAGTTAATAAAATGGCAGAAAGTTGTGAAAAATGCCACTCTGTCTTTCCCAGTCTATATAAAAAAAACACAAGTAGTAAATCTCTCCTGTAAATAATTGCTTAAATCGATCTGGAGCACTGAAAATATTTCTTACCTTGGCGATTTTTACGTATTCTCTTTGCCCTCTGAATTTCTTTTTTGCATTCTGCTATCTTCTCGTGTGCAGACGTGATGTTTTGTTCTGCAATGTGGACATGGTTGTGATTATTTTGGTGTTATTTTGTAATACAAAAACCATACATTGGTTTATGGCGACTCTGATGGCCTAGTTCTTCTAGTTACCACATACAAAGTATGAAAAGCAAGAACATGAGTATTTCTGTTATATAAAAGAATATCCAGACCATGAGCTGTCAACAACGTGTGTGCATACTTGCATAAAAAGGGATCTGGGTTGAAAATATTAAAGGTCTGTGTCAGAAAATCTCTATTTCCTACCTATGTTAGTGTAGATTTTCTCATAGTTCTCCATTTCCCGAAGATTCATGTCATAAACCATCAACGTCTTCCCCATGGAGAATTCACACTGGGCCAGTGTGCCCAACATCCTCTGATACTGCGTGAACCTGAACAGAGTTACAAGGCTGTCAACACAAGTCCGTCACCGCACTTTTATAGAAATTCTTGTTGACAAAGTCCAAGGCTGGGGTCTATTGAGCTCACTTACCCTTCCTCCGGGGTCCCAGTCGAGTTGCACCATTTGGTGAAACTCTTTAGCAGCACATTGATTCGGCGGTCATCACCAGCTCCATCCCCGTCAATGAGAAGACGTTTCCGAATAACTTCATCTAGAATAGGGGCGAAAGCGGGAATCAAACAGCCTTTCAGATACAGCAGGTAAATGCAAGAGCCGCTGAGCTAACTGTTAGCTAGCTAACATGGCTACTGTATATTAGCTGTTGTGAAAGCAGGCTGCTCCTACGTGTAAAATTGCTTTCTTTTTGACAATATGGCTGGCTACATATGGATACATCTCTAATCGTGGCTTTTACCAGAGAGCTAAAATCAATTACTTAAAAAGTTACTTACCATCTGTAACAGCTCCCATGTCTGTACCAAGCTAGATAAACTTTATTGAACAACAGGAAGTGGACAAAGCAGCTCGCCCCGCCCCCCGCCTCTGAGGACAGACGGCGGTGATTGGCTACAGGAGCCAGCATCGTCTTAGTTTTAAAGTTTTTTAAAAAGCTTTATTCAAGAAAACATTCTCAGTTAAATTCAGGTCAAATTGGATAACACAACAATAACAACTGAATCAATGACTTAATGGAAGATTCAAAGACATAACAAAAGAAACATAGGCATAGATTAAATAACATTTAAAGTTGCTATTTTTTGCCTACTCATCAAAATAATAGCAACTTAGACATGAAGCAATATAGTTTGCTTTTTTGTTTAACACTTTGAAAGGGACTCAAAATATGATTGAAAGGCATTAATGAAGTGTGTAAAATGTGTTTGAGTCTCTTTTAGTTTGCGCAAGAGGATATTTACCCATTGATATTGTCAAATGGGCTCAATATTTATGTTTTTTTTTTATATATATTTTTTTTAAATTAGATATAAACCATGGCTGCAAAGATCAGCATCTGCACTGACACAAAATGTGCATTGTAGAGGATCAAAGTGAAACCTTTTGTTCAGAAAATCAGCAATAGGGTCTGTATTTGTGATGATCTTAAAGCGAGTCTCTTTCACAAAACAAGATGTAGATATGTAGAAGGTGGAAGCTTGAAGCATTTCTTCACCTCGCCTGCTTTTAGAATTAGCATTGAACTTTAAAACTCACATTAAACATGTGTTATTAGTACCACTGATGAGATTATGAGAGCATTTTAAGACTTAAAGCTGAAGTCATTAAATGGTAATACAAAGACTGTAGGGACAAAGGAAAGATCATAGAGTGTTTTTTGAACACAGCTTTGAAGCTGGGACAACATAATTATATAATAACTATTTACATTGCATGGGCTATTGCTTGACAATCATATATCTAGTCAACTGAAATGTTATAAGTTCTGATTGTATTTTTACAATTAGCAACTGAATTACAAATTATATTATGTTATCTATTATGTTGTTCTCAAAATAAAACAAAACGTGGAGAAGGTTCATTTGATGCTTTCCACAGTCCACAAAAATCACACCTGTAAGCCACAGTAATTTAAAGTCTTTGAAGTACATCTTTCACAAAATACATTTTATGGAAAAACTTATATGATACCTCCTTTACCTAGTTTGCAATACAGTGCTCATCACACATTTCCCAAATTTGATGCCTTTGTAGCCTATGTAATCGAAGATAACAGACCAAAATTAGGCTACTTTGAAGATGGAGAAGCTGCTTTAACTCATCAGAGTGCGCGTGCGTCCTGGCGCAGTGACGTCGCTGTCCCAGAATGCAGTCTGGTAAACAGACATGGAAGCACCAGGTGAAGACCTCCACAGAGGCTGAGCGCTGCACTCGCTCTTTCCCACCGTCTTCTGTCTCCTTCGCCCAGTGCATCCATTTGAATTATATCTGCCTGGTGTCACGTTTACCTCTACAGCATCCAGAGCCTTGGTAAGAGTGAAGTTGTTGTCGATTCGTGACGACTGCTAATGACTTCTGCTGTGCTGTCAGGCTTCTGCCAGCTTCCTCGCTAACGCTAGTCATGGCTGGCTACAGTCTTCAGCTAGCAGGCTAATGTAGCCGCCACTGCTCTCTAGCAACGTTTGTACCAGTCACAGACGCACACTGGATGGAGCCTGTTTTCATGACACAACTCCTGATAGACATTATGTCCTTTCCCACATATCGTATTTACGATTAACTTTTACTTTGTCTTTTCTATTTTTGGAAAAAAATGTTAATGTCCGTTAGTGTGGTTAGTGTGTAGAAGAGGTGGGAGCAACGCTAGCCAATAAAACTGCTGGCTCTTGTGGGTCTCTGCTAGCTTATGTTAGCAAGCTAACTGAGTTGTCCTGTGAAGTTGTGCACCTACTTTTCAATGACAAGTGGTTCGTTTCTAAAGAAACTACATAATGTTATCTTTTGCCTGTCATGACCTTTGACATACTGTCTTCGTAGAGCCCAAACCACGATTAAATTCAGCCTAAACAACGAGTACTGGCATGTATATATTGCAAGATAGCAGACTGTTTGGAAGAACGGTGTTACAGTGTATACAATACATTCACCCAAGTCATAGTCAGTGTATGTAGAGATGTATAAGGGCTGGGTGACAATTCAACACGATCTTTTGTTGACTTTAGGTGGAATCGTATCGTGATAAAACGTTCACATCACGTTATGGTTGTACAACTTTCTATCGACTCGTTTCAAACAGTTTCTGTGACCAGCAGACCAGAGTTCATTGCATTGAATGTCACTTGATTATTTGATGTGATTTTTGCACACATTTGCCATATATATATATATATATATATATATATATATATATATATATATATATANATATATATGAAACATAGCCTTCATCAGTTCATATAATATTGCCACATTGATTTCAACCACATCGCCCACCTCTTAGAATTAAAGGAAAGGATATGCAGGACACAACCCAGCCATTGTCTTCATCTGTACGACTACAGAACAGCCACCATTCAACAACAATCCTAAAATCCTATAAGTAGGTTAGATTGTCAACTCCACGACAAGGCCCAGGGAGGACAGTGTTACCTTCCAGACATTCGTCTTATAATTCCATGTTAACTGATCAACTCTAGCAGCAAAACAAAGAACCTGATACTGACTTGTCTTCTCTCCATGCTTGTCTGTGTCTGTGTGTGTGTGTGTGTGTGTGTGTGTGTGTGTGTTTCCAGACTCTTATCTCCAGTGTGTGTGGCAGCCAGCGATCACCCAAACTGATGAGGATCGGCTGATTGAGTTAAAATTAAGTTCCTTTTTTCTTATTTTGCCAAGGTAAGATCTCACAGCTTCTCATTACTCTACACTATTGACAGTTACTGTTTGTTTTATGGCTGTACATATATAATATAGATATATAATGCTGATAGATGTTTACAATTGTCACTTACTTAGTCATATTGGTCAGTATAGCAATTTTATAGTAGCTGTTTTTCAGCAAACATACAACCCCGTAATTGTCCAAACAGACTCTTACATTGGTTTGCAGGTTTGCCTGTGATGTTTTCACTTAACATACTTTGGATTGTCGTTAAGTTATTTTAAACACATATATCTGTGGATATCAGAAACTATGGATTCAAAAAACACATGACTCATGTATATTCTACTGATTTAATGTCAGATTTTTACTATTAATCTGTTCATGATAAAATGAGTGTGCTAGAGGAAAGGTAGTAGCAAAAGGAAAAGTCCTCTCTCTGTTGCTCTTATATTATTAAACATTCACTTACTTGAAAAAATAGATGCAGCGCAATCCAGTACAACAGTCCTGCACTGAATACTCTTTCTACTTTGGTGAAATATTCATTAGTATTGGGTTTTTATTGGGACTCTGGCAGGGAGATGTTGCTTGTTGAGGCTACAGCAACAGTGCGTCGCCTGTTGAGGCTATAGTTTGTACTGATGCTGTATTGAATTATATATATTGGAGGTGAGGTGTTTGTTTTTATTGGATGTGTTTATTAGACTTTGTATAAATATTACATATTTTATAATACCTTTCAATGAAATATAATGCAATACAACACCATCACCTCAGCAAACTAGCACTACAAGTTTCACAAAGGCAGTACTTTAGTATTTGACTGCCTAATATTGTACAGGGGTCATTAAATCTATATTATCAGTCCGTGATGTCAATGTCATTGCTTTTAATCACGTGTGAGGAATGTAAAAGAGTGATTTTTGCAGAGATTACAGTGCATGTCTAAAAGGGGGCTATTGAGAAAATCCTGTTATTTCTGTCTGTTAAAGATTAGGAATTTGGGATGCTTTAAAAAAAACAACAAACTACTACACTTCTGGGCCTATCCCAGACCAAACATGACTGCTTCTCATCGAGATGGACTAGTATTAAGGCATCAGTATGCCATAGTTTAAATCGGCCATTCTCAACCAGTGGGCCGGGGCTCAGTGGTGGGCCACAGAGCGCCATCTAATGGGCCATGAAGGCAGTGGTACTGTCAAATGGTGAGATTAAAATATTTTCTGTTTTTGGTAATTTACAAAGATAGTTATTTTTATATCCAAATGTGCTCAAGAATTCACATAAATAGAAAACTTCAAATTAAAATGCATAATTTCAATGACCAGTTACGTTAAAATATCACCACACATCTTCAGGTTGAGACAAACGTGTTTTGCCACTGTTAGCTAGCTAACGTTCCCGAACATAACGTTTGGATGCAGTGACACAAACTGGATCGGTTTTTGAAATGAAAAAGTGAACCCTGCGCCAAAAAAAGCTCCAAAGCGTGTGGTGAGGAAATATGATCCTGAATACATTAAATTTGGAATCATAATGACAGCACAGTGTGTTGAATGTGGTAAAATCCTGTCAAATGAGGCGCTAAAACCATCGAAGCTCGAAGACACAGGATGTTATGTTTTTTTTTCTCATTTATTTGGGAAGACGGTCCCTGGAAATGTTTTAACAATCAGAAGTGGACCTTAAGTTACAAAAGGTTGAGAACCCCTGGTTTAAATGGTTTGCTAGTGTAGGCTATTAATGGGGACTGGTAATTTAAAAAAAAGTCCTCCACAGGGTCTTAAAATTTGTGGCTGTGGCTAAATGGGTAAGTTACACATATCAGTGAAAGAAGATTTTCTACGCATGCCTCTTAAGAAATTCTGTTAATGTTTTGTGTCGTTGTGAGAAATCTACTTGTCTGGCCTGTTTGTCAAATAATTGATGTTGCACTTACCACCGATTTAATATTCCTTCAAATCCCTGTAGAGTACTATGTGTTGAGCCACTGTTTCCTCAACGTAATGTAAACTTTATTTGTGTAATCTTTTTCAAAAGAAAATAACAAGGCACTAAAAGTTTAAATTCATACAACTTTTCATGTGTTGTCACCCTCAAACTAACAGCATCCTGCTTGTTACGTCTGCTCACCCAGTTGTCGTAGGTCTCCTGAACATAATTTACTGTTTTGTACTCAGGTTCAACCCTGGTTGCCAACCACAGTTTGTGTTTTAACCATTGAACAGTTCATACAGTAGCCAGTTTTCATTAGGCTGCAAATACTGCATTCTGAAACTTAACATCCTCATGGTATGAACCTATGCTGCTCGATTTTCTAAGTTAAAAGTGGAGTCTGGAGTGTTCATATCTTTTGGAACACTTTGATAAAATGGATCAATTTGTTACTGAGGTGTTAGCATGTGAAATGAATAAAACATATCTTTTTTTTCTGTGAGACACTGGCAACATCTTCAGGCAGAGCTTAATTTGTATTTCTGAATACAAAGTTTCTGAACTGTACACTTAAAACTAGCAACAAAGGGCCAAGGTCATTTTTCTCAAGGCTCTTCAGGATACATGCCAAATGGGAATACATTCAACTTTTCTGCCATTTATTAGGAGGATTTTTTTCTTTTCAGATATCCTTCATTCGATCTCAGGAACACAGCACAGACGGCTGCTTAAGCTGTCCTTGGTTTTTCCGTCAAACTAACAGATGGTTGTGTCTTTAAGAATGTCTGATGATTTGAGATGGAAAAGAAAAATAGTTACAAAGAATCAACAACTATGTCATTCATATAAAATAGGAAGGAAGGACAACACCAGATGAAGACTAGAAATGTTTATGCCATTTGTAAGTCAGGTCAGTCAGTGTATTACTTTGTCTCTTTACAAGAATCGGCAGTCTCTACACTAAATGTTGTCTGTGGAAAGACAACACGAAGATTATACACATTTCTTGTTTTCTCTTGTGTCTCAGCTTTTGTCAGTTGAATATGTGCACGGTTGGGGGGGAGGGGTAGATCTCAGATATTTAATTTTGAAAGTGAAAGTAAAGACAACATGGCTGTGGATAACTTCACACTTGTCTTTACACACTGGACAAGTTTAGGAACTGCAGGGGAATCTGTTAAAAGTCGGTCATAAATCTCATTATGCGTTACATCATTTTATCGTAGACATTTTGTTGACTTAACAGTAACGTGAGCGTCATGTGTAATTTGAGTCTGTCTTTATTTCAAGGGCAAAATAACAGTTACTGATGCATAATTCATGAAGATCAAATCAACTTATCTGTAAATATGTTTCTCCTATATTCTTGTGTGTGAGGACCCACGTCAAAGTTATTATCTACAGGCAAAGCATAATACATATGATAGTGTTACAGTCCTAGGGCTCAAGACATGGCATGATGTCAGTGCAAAAATGTGAAGTTTTAGTTTTGGTGTGCCCATGTTTGTGCCTTCTCATGGCTGGTATGTATGTAAGTTGAATATTTTGCCCCATAAAAGTGGATCAGGTATCCACTAGTTTTACACCAACACAGGTGTTTAGTAAGCTTACACTGTATATATTAAGGGGAATCTCAAAATCAAGTCCTTATTTATAGACCAACACATACAGTTAAGTCTGTTATTTTATTTAATTTATTTATATAGCCCAGTGTCACAAATTTGCCTGATTTGATATGATGTTGACAGAGACAGTTCAGTTTTACAACTCGATGGTAAATATTCCAAAATACAAGCAGCACTTTGCAGGGAACACTGACACACAGGTACATACTGTTAAGCCAATTTTATAATTGTCTGGTGGGTGGATACTATAGGGCTACAGTATATGCTGCCTTACTATACCGTTCTTATTTATATGTGGCCTATTATGTATAATATTTTTACTATGAATTATATAGTACTTCTACACATTGTTGTATAACCGGAGTGAACCAGAGCTTATGTATGTATATGCCATATTTAATAAGCAAGGTTTAACATTAACAAGCCACGTCTAGTTAAGCATTGCATGTAATAGAGATTATAGCTAAAGCTAACTGGGATCCATAAATCTTCAGATAAAGTGCCGGTCAATTCGGTATATATCATATCTTGTATAAGCTTTGTACTTGTTGCTTGCCAAGTGGCCACACACACAGGTTTTATTTATTTATTTATTTTAGGGGCGGGTGCGGTAAAACAACACGCGTTTGCCCGTGTCAATCAGTGAAAAAGTCCTCCTATCCCGAGCGCTACCAACGCTGACTCTTGTGTTGTTACATTGTAGCGGAAAGAATGTCGGAAAGAGCCGAGGATGACGTAAGGGGGGAGCAGCGCCGAGCGGCCAGGCAGCAGCTGAAGCAGCAGCAGATCCAGCGGGGAGAAGGCTCCACAGCAATGGCGACTGTTGCGGAGCGGAGATCCTTGCCTAGTCCAGAAATAATGCTGGGACAGCCTTGGAGCAACTGGGTCGACGCCGCCAAACTCCACGGCAACGACGGTGAGTTCCCCAGCGTACCGAATGTGCGCGAGGAAGCGAGGTAGAGCGCGACAGTTGCCAGTCCTGTCCTTTTTTTGGCCGGATTGCATGCAGTTTTTGGTGGAATATGAAGAAACGCTACTGGTAGCAACAGCACGGGCAGGCAAGCAAGTGCAACTATTTATTTGTCTGTGTGTCGGCTCGCTTCATTTTCAGGTGCTGAATCGGAGGAAAGTTTCAAAGACTTCGGGAAAAATCGAGATGCCATGCGTTTGTGCAGAGAAGGTGAGTGTTGTTTTTTTAAATCTAGGGCCAAAGGTGTATTTTGGTTCTGGAGGTTTACACACATACACACACACACATTCAAACACTTTACATGCGTCGTGCGGCCAAAATGTAAACCTACTGTAAATCATGCGCATCATGAATTGACTGGACAACCGGATATAATAAGTGAAACATGTGTCTCAATACGTGTGGTAGTTGACATTTGCATCTGTCCCTAAAATAACTTGACGGTTAACAACTTAGACTCGCTGTAGTTAGGTATAGGCCCAAACATTGTCAACAACAATGTCATATTCTGTTTGGAGAAAGCATTTAATGGACTTTATTGTTCCACATTTCTGCCATTTTACATATAACCTTCCTCCATATTTCATGTCTCCTCTTAAGACAGGTAGTAAAAATTTTGAAAGTTAATTAGTAGAAACTTGAATCATTTATAAAAACAAGAACCCCAAATGGAAATGTTACTGTTAAAACAGCGATTGGGAGTGAAAAAGCCCCCTTCTTAGTCATAGTTCTGTTAAAATGATATATGGCTTAATACTACTTCACACACTGCTTCAACACTAAATATGACCAACAGTAATGTTTTTGTTACCACATATATAGATACGTATTGTAAGCAAATTGAACAAAATGCTAAATTTATGATAACTTTTTAATGTCTTTTTGAAGTACTTGCCCACCAACCAGCATGTCATATAAATGTCTGATTTATAGCTGGACAAATGTAAACTCTGAAAATAAATCAGACTACTCTGATAACAAAGTGATAGGATGATTATGTTCCTGCTAGTATTAGTAGAACTATGATCTCAGGTTCCTCTCTAAAGCTGAAACATATTGTCGTTTTTGCTGTTTATTCATTCTATATAGGCAGTAACTGGGTACAGTTTAGTCATGGCAGAATAAAGAGAAAGGACATCATCTAACGTGGGTGATAAAACCCCCAGTGTCAGAAACACACATCATCTGACTTCTGAGCCACAGAGTGATGGTTTCAGAGCACTTTGTGCTGCAATTTTATTTTTGGAAACACCTCGATTAGCGTTAGCTGTTTTGTCCTGCTGGCAGGCATGGATTTAGAATGAGCCTCACCACAAAGGTAAATTGTTCTAACAATAAAATGGCATCTTGTTTAATTACCAATCAACAATCATGCAGTGTTTTCCAGGCTCTCCAAGACATCAGAATGAACAATTTGACAGGATGAGGTGAAGACTAACCTGGTAATTTAACTCAGAATTAAATCAACGAATACAGTGATTGTAGTTTAAGGCCTAGCTTGTTTAATGAAAGGTTAATACTACGCTAATGTTGGGCATTGTCTTAAGTAGTTCACTGGGCAACCTTCGTAAAAACGTGCACTCACAAAGATGGTATGTTTATTTAGCGTTTTATGCATTTCAGCAACACAAGCACAAGCTGCTTTTAATCACTTTTGCAGAAAGGATTTTTATCTCTTGCTCAAGGACACATGAGCAGGGCACGTCAAATGTGACCTCGCTGTTATGGGACGATCATCGCAGCTACTGGGACACCAAGATGAAGATGCATCCTTTTCTTTGAGCTCTATTTTAGAAAGTTTAGAGTGAAAATACATTAATTCTCTGTTGTTTTCTGTTCTGAAATTCTATTTGTGGGTATAATTTGGCAGAGAAAAATGGCACTAATTAAGCAAAACCATGAGGATCATCTGCAGACACTCAGCACCATCATTAATTCTACAGCCAACAACAAAGCGATCCTTTTCGTGTGAATAACAGTCACAGAAATTGACAGTTTTCTGACTTAGGTGAGTCCTGATATAGAACACGTTTGGACACTGATTTGTCCAAAATTTTGGATGCACACATGTGCTGGAATGACTCTGATTCTGGTTTCATTCATGCAGTCTAATAATGTAGTTGCAGAACAGGGTAAAGACAGCACATTTGACTTTGGTCACATGATTTTGGCCCACACTTATGATGTCACCAGTGTGTGTCCAGCTTTAGTTACTTTTTTTTTCCCCCTCCTCTCCATGTGTTGCTGTAAAGAAAGGGTTAATTGCAGGCTACTTGACAGGGCACTTATCTAATGTTGCATTTGCACTGGTCAACAATGTGGACGGTGTCCAAGACCATTGCACAATATCAACAGCAAATGTCCTAGAAGCTTCCAATGACAAGTCAACTAGAGCTTTCATATTTCATACAAAATATTTAAAATAGTGTGGCTGACCTAAAGAAATGTTGTCTGCTTTATACTGAAGAAATGCTGGAAGCCAGAGAGTCAGAATGGCCATTTAAAATTCAATGCTGTGAGGTCACTCGACATGCAAGTGGCTTGAAACGTCTCAAATCCTGTAGCAGCGTCTGTCAGTGACTGTTGTTTGTGTCATGGGGCTGATCACCACATGCTGCTCGTGGCAGAAGTGTGTGTTCATAGAATGTTACTGTGTGTGTGTGTCTAGTCGGGGTATTACAAGTGGATGACTACACCTCTCCGCCATGACTCACCACTAGGTTCCTCCTGTGGTGTAACCGCCATTCTGACACACACCGATGATTAACACATTGTAAAGATGTACGGCAATTAATGACTGAAGAATTCACTCATCATCTGTCTCGCTTTTTATGCATTTTACACCGTCACAGTGATGCAAGCGGGGAAATGTAGTGTCAGCCACAGGTCAGATTCAGCCAGCGTGTGTGCTGCTCACAGGCAGCCAGAGCTGCTACTATTCCATCTAGATCATTCATCACTGCCATGGATGAGGATGCTGAAATTAACTGGACTCTCTTCCCTTGTCTCGTGCTCACAGGCTCTCTGTCTCCTCCTCAAGCGCAGGTCCTCGCTCACTCTCTTTGTCTCGCTGAGTCCTCGGCCTGCTTCTCTGCTCTCTTTCTCGCTGTGTTTTTTTTTTCTCCGCGCTCCTTTCTTGGCTTTGCTCAGTTGTTCTGTCTCTTCTTTCTCTTCCACGGCAACTTCCTTTCTCCCTGTATCCTTTTCATCTCCTACTTGCACAAGAAGAAAATGGAGATTGAGAACGGGGCAGACACAGTGGCGTTACACCACTTTTCAAGTCAGGCCATTTTAGCGGCACGGTTCAGCCGGTGCCAGCGCATTGAATGCAGAGTGGCAAGGCAATCTAACCAGGCTGCTTTTATAGCTGAGCAACCCGTTTGGAGAACACTCCAAGTGAACAACAGCAGCAGTTTGGGAATGAGTATGGTTTGACCTTGCTATTGATCCAGTAAGGAAATGTGGTTGGCCCGTTGGACTCCGCGGTTCTTGGCCTGTTTCAATAAAGGATCTGAGAGAAGGTGGAGTTGTAATGGAGAATACATGGGAAGTTATTGATTTAGCAAATATGTGTGCTCTCTCATTATAACTTCAATTTGCTAGTGGTACAGGAGAGTGGCTCGTAGAGGGAATTGGATGAAAACAGACAACTGAAAAGTTACCCAGAACTTTCAGGCCAGCTTTCAGCTACTGCTTTAATGGCCAGTGAGTACCACCCTCCACATCCCATTTCTGCACTTCTCTTTGCTGAGTAGTCAGACCCTTGCTTGTACACATCAGCAGTGTGCTTCCTTACTCAAGTTCTATATAATTTACATGCCTTTGTCCATTAAGTGAAGACATTTGCCTTTTCTCTGTGGCAGAGCCCAGCCGCTGTGGAAATATGTCTTTTCGCTCCACTGCTGTTGAAGGAGATACTTAAGCAGAGTGGCTTCAAACAATTGACGCACATTAAGTAGTATCAGGCTTGTCAATTCATCCACACAAGGCTGCCTCTGACCTCTCTGAGAGGGAACCCACCAGGTAGGCCCTTTTGATATAGTCTTTGCTTAATGGCCCTCATCCCTTCCAGACTCGGCCAGTGATGTTTGGAGAACCCTTGACGGTCCTTGCGGAGTACATATTGGAGAGGGGCTCCACTTCTCTCCTCTTGTACCCTGTCTTCTGCTCATCTCATCATAACGCCCCAGGCAATCTCTTAATTAGCCTCCTTAATTAGGTGGTTTCTGGTTCTCTGCGCCAGGGTAAATTTTGATCACATTGTGGTGAGGAGCAGCACTTCCCTCTGATTTGCCTAAGAGTCGCTTCTGAAGCATGAGGCTTGGTGCATACCATTGGGTGGCTAGAGATGCAGGAACTGCAGATGTGCCATCCACGTACCTTGGCATTCATGCACCTTTTGCTTTTTTTTTATGATAGTGCGCCTGAAAGTTGCACTGCCTTAGTGGGACTAAATTCCCATCTTTAGATCCCCCAGGGTGAAAAAAAGAACCACTGAAATCAGCCATTTCTTCCAGTGTCTCTTCATTTCAGTTAATCCTATGAATTGTCCAAAGTTTTTAGGGGTCCATGACTCCTGTGTGTGTCCACATTTTAATTGTTACTCCATAATCTCTTCTTGTGTTTAGGGCTGTAGGGGAGGAGGTTTCAGATGAGTCTGGGCCTACTGGATTGGAGTATTTTCATGTTATGGATTTTAAACATACACTTTATAACTTGACTGTGATGAAAACCAACATCTCTGTTTTGATTGAACTAATCATCATTTTCATTATCGATTAATCTGTTTTCTAAATTAATCGGTTAATAGTCTGGTGTATAAAATGTCAGAAAAAACCTGAAAAATGTTAATCACAATTTCCTAAAGCCCAAGGTGATGACTTCAGATTGCTTGTTTTGTCTGACGAACGGCAAAAACCCCCCAAAGATATTCAGTTTACTATCACATGAAACTGAAAAAAGCAGCAGCGCTTCACAATTGAGTAGCTGGAATTTGAGAATGTTTGCCATTTTTGCCTTTTAAAAATGACTGAAACGATTATCAAAAGTTTCAGATGATTTTTCTGTCAATTTCGTCCATGTTGGGAGCATGAAAGAGATGGAAGCAGTTACCCAGTAGAAGAACAACACAGGGAGCATGAGGGTGCTCATTATTCCTTAGTGAAGGCTCCTAATTGATTTAAAATTACAAATCATGCACACTCTATGCTATATACATCTTGTAAGTGGTGTGTTTGTTTATGTCTTGGAAAGGCATGAATTCTTTGACAGCAGGTAACCTTTGGATTGCTGGCTCCGCCCTTTTCAGGTTCTTATCACTTGAACATGTTCTCTCTGAATGAATGGAGACTAGTACTTGTGAGTGATCTGTACTTTCACGTGCAGACTTTGCTGGTCAGGTTGCCTTGAGTGGGCTCTTTTTTAATCTTCTTAATACCGTTGCGTGTTTTCGTGTCTGTGTGGTGCAACACACTGATTTCTGAATTTTACCCCAGACAGGACCAATTTTCCATCTTGGTGTTATGCAAAATAGGTTATGCCATCAAATGTGGAATTACCCTATCTTGAGCTTTTACAGTGTTATGACAACAAATGATGGAGGTTTCCATATAGATTCAGAGTGTGCTGCCAACTGGAGCACCAGGTGAACCCAGGTCTATTTTATTTGCCTCTCCTTGACTTGTGCCCCTTGTGGTTGATTCTTCCCCTGTGTACAGACATGCCCATATTTGGCCAGTGTCCCGCACAGGACGACTTCTACCTGGTAATGTGCAGCCACTGCGGACAGGTAGTCAAGCCCCAAGCCTTCCAAGCACACTACGGTAAGTGACATGCACATGCACACGCACATACATGAGTATGCATGCGTACGTTCAGAGTTGTCTTTCATGCAAGACACCATGCAGAGTTTCTAAATTTTATAGGTGACCCCATACAAAAAGGGGGAGTGAACATGGACAGTAGAGACAGTAGATCAGTGAAGAAGGAAGTAACAAAGTTGTTTTCATCTGTAGGAACCATATTCCATGCACTAACCTGAGAAGGGACACCACAGACTTTTATTTATTTATTTAACTCACTGTCTCACTTGTGTGTTTTACAATTCCCCTGTTAATATTTGATGTGGCTCTGTCTCGCTCTTCGCAGTAATGTACTTTTTTTAACGCGTACAGCTCAGATCAGATTTCTGGTTCTGTTAATACTTTAGGGATGTGTGTGCGTGTTTCAGCGCATGGATTCCAACTGCGTAGTAGTTAAGCTGGATCTTTGGGTAGAGTGCTGAATTAAAAGGATAAATTATAGATCTGTGAATAGTGATTGCATCACCGTGGAACTCATCAAACTTGACAGTGTTCACGGCAAGTTCACAAACGCCCACAGTTGCTGAAAGATATAAGCTGTCTGTTCACTCCCAAACTCATTTCCTTGAAATGGTAAAGAAGGCTGCATGCTAGAGTGATACCTACCATGTCCTGTCATGTAGGGCTGTTTGTTTAAATTAAGAATTGATAGTAGTCTTTGTGAATCAATCAATCATGGGGCATTGTTATGACAGGAATCTGATGGCTTCGACCCTTATTAGCATCAGTTTTTGGCCCATACAACACTCTCATCATCTGAAGCAGAAATCTCTGATAGCATTCTCTTCCTTTTGTCCTAAATGTTTATTAAGTTTTAGTCATTGAATTCTTTTCCCCATGAAATGTGACAGCAATTCTACTTTTCAGTGTCTGCCACAAGAGGGAGGTATAACAGCACATGGCTCCTAGAGGAACTGTCCTTGCTACTGTGTCAACAACACTCAAAGAAAGGACTCCTCCCACACTGCTAAACAATATAGATTGCTACACCCCTGCCTAGACAAGCCTATTGCTTACGAACGGCAGCATCCATTTCAGTTGTCCTACCTGCCTGGGGGTTGTGAATGAGAATTAGACAAACACTGGAGGGCATCACAGTGCCTATGAAGTAAAACAGTACTGACAACACTCCAGCCGGTGGCCATGGTACATCTTTAACAGGGTGGTACTGTGAATGTAGCCTGTCCACAATCTGATAAATGGAGTATAAACATCCAAAATCAACAGTGGTTTGACTGGTTTCAAGCCATTTATAGCCATTTGTTTCTTCAACTGTGCACTGGTGATTCTATGTTATGTGAGCACACTGTAATGCGTTAATACTTAATAATTATTAGGGATGCACCAATCCAACTTTTTCTACCAATTTCTATTCCTAAGCCCTTCCTGTATCTACCAGTACGGAGTACCAATCCCATACCTGGCTTGTAATGAAAAATAAGGCAATATTATGGTCCAGAGATTGCCCACCATGACTCGAACCCATCCTCTGATGATTTGATAGAAATAGTGTTGTGGATCAGTCGCATCTGGTCCATACCCAATCCGCTTGATAAGGTCACCATTGCCCCCGACTCGATGCTTCACTAATAATTATAATTGTTCACCACCACCTGTATGCTACTGATTTATTGTATAGAATACATTTTAGAGATTCCTGAATGAGCAGCTAATGGTGCCTCCCTTGACTTCCATTCAAGTGCACTGGAAATAGGGCTGCAACTAATGATTATTTTCATTATCGAGAAAAAGCTAAAGATTATTTTTATGCTGAATCGATGAATCCTTTAGTCTATAAAATGGCAGAAAATAGTTGAAAGTATCAGTTTTCCAGAGCCTTATGTGAGGTCTTCAAATGTCTTGTTTTGTCTGACTAACAGTCCATAGCCCAAAGACTCTCCATTTACAATTATATAAAACCGAGAAAAGCAGCAAATCCTCACATTTGAGAAGCCGGAACCAGACAATGTTTGGCATTTTTTGCTTGATAAGTGACTTTATCTTATTAAAATCGTTGACACCCATAGACTAATCGATCATCTCCACACTGGAACCGTCTAAATCTAAGTGAAATTCTGTGGCTATGCTAGGAGTGCTCTTGCTGTGATTCCCCCCCCCCCAATCCTCCTCCCTCTGATGTCATTATAGGAAGACCCCATGTGGCGTTAACACGGGGCAAAGACACTGATCTCAGCACCACCGAGATGGTCTCAATATGATTTTAGCGGGCTTCTTTGAGCCCATCTGTCTCCCGTTAGGTGTTTGTGCTTCTCGGCTGAGGCTGATCCCAGCAGGGGCGTCGCTCACCGCAGAACGGGAAGCTGCAAGCTCGGCTGCCATTTTATGCATTAATTTATGAACTTGTCAAAACAAAGACTTTCACATGTTGCCTTGGCTGATATTTTTGGATAATGCACCTTGAGTTTAGATAGTGTGTGATTAGTTAGTGATATTGTTCTGTAAATAGCCAGGCCATGCTACGGCTTGAACGTGGTGCTTGTGGAGATGGTAGTAAGGCTGTCACACTTGTACATTGGTGTGTTTCTCTCACTCCTACAGACAGGGATTCCCCTTAGCACAGAGCCAACTGTTTGACATTTTCTTGACTCCTGTTTTATTCCTCTTCCACTGCCGCTGGTGTTGACTCTTTCTTCTCAGTGTTACTGATGTTAGTGTCACGCTGGGGTTTCCTGGTGTGAGTTTGTGTGTGGGGTGTGCTGTTGACTGGGACAGGACAAGACAGCAGGCGAGGGAGGGAGGGAGTGAAAGAGAGGCTGCGAAGAGGAGGGAGGGACGATATCTGAAGTGTGTCATGAATGGGTGCGTAGAGAGAGGCCCTTAGGCACAGAGGCGTGTGTTATTATCCCCTCCACTGTTTCTGCAGCAACAAGCTTGTTTGCAGATCACCTGCTGAGGCTGAGCATTGGGCCATGGCCCAGTTCTCAGCTACACCATGGAGTTAGCCCAGTAAAAGGTTAGCTAACCAGGCCCACACCTCACCACAGTAGCTAGCTGCTGCCGACACAGACGCTTTCCATCAAAATCTGTTAGTGCTCCTGAAGCTGTATCCTCTTGCATTCTCTTTATGTTTAGTGGAACACCCCACACAAGTTACACCAAAGTGGCGTCGCACCTCTTGCGTCACGCGCATAACTTCCAATGTCAAAAGCCAAAAGGTTCACATTTCGTCTCTGAATTTGTGTTGTAAACACCACCAGATGGACATTCAGAGACAAAATGTGAACCTTTTTTGATATCTGCAAGTCGTCATGCCGCATGGTTGTGCACCTCCCAATTTTTAAGACCCTGGCGTTTCTGAGAATATTGCAAGTAGTAGTTTCTGCTGTGGCAGCTAATGAGCTCTAGACTCTGTGAAATGAGTCTGTGTTGTGATGAAATGAGTCTATGCTAAGGAACAGTAGTGGAAATGAAATTATTTTGAGTGTGCTATTTGATTGTTGTATGCTGTTGCTAAAAATAGCAAGTGATGAGGGCTTCCTTTGAAAACCCAAACGCTTCTATGATTATTGTGGGTGCACATGCAAGAGACCACTGTTAGATGATGTTTGGAAACCATGGTGTACTTACATTTTTTTCAAAGGAAAAAAAACAAATTAGTTTTGGATGCAAGCACTTAGCGATGGGCACTTTTTTTCACTCTATTTTCATCTTTCCATCTACAACTTTATATGATCTGAACCTTCTGCTTTCATACTGCCTATTATCAGTTTGCATAGTAGCGGTTCTAAGAAGCTCAGGCAGGAAATGAAGCTCTTGACCTGTTGGGTGGCTCTATTTCAGGCTGAGTTGGCATGAATCACAAATGCTGCGTATTTGTTGTTGAGGTAACCTGCTCACTACTGTCAGAGGAAGATTTCCATGTTCCAGTGTGTCGTGCCTTTGATTTTACCCATATAGTCTGTTAAAGTATTTGATCAAAGTTTTGTGATGTTTAATTATGATCATCTAATCAACTATTGTGTTTTAATGCCAGCCTGGTTTATTCTGTCACTCCAGAGAGAAGACACAGTTCGGCCAGCAAGCCAGCCTCCACCTCGCCCTTCCCCGTGACGGGCAGGAACCGGAGCAGCGGCAGCGGACTTGGGCCTGGGCTGGCCTCGGGGTCTGTAGCTGGAGTGGTGAGCGGAGGCATCCTTGGCCGACCTTCCACCACTGGATCCAGCTTATCCTCCTCTTCAACGTCCTCCTCCTCCTCCAATCCCAAACTCCTCAAACCAGCCAAAGAGAAGCTGCCAGGCATTCAGCGAAGAACCTCCTTTGCACCCTTCAGGATGCTCCAGCCGGACAAGAAGTAAGTTTCACTGTGTAACGTACTGTGTGTTGCTAGGGTTGTGCAATATGATGATACACAGGTACCAAGACTAGGGCTGAACAATTAATCGTTTTATATCAAATTAGTGATTATAAAAGAGTGAAATGTAACAAGTGAAAAATTAAGCTGCTGAGAGAAACAGAGTCCGATCCGACAAAATAAATATATATCTGACACATTGAAACAACTGCTGTAGGTACTTAATCTGACACACCCCTATTTTTCACGAGCGACTTGATCCAAGTCCTGAAGGTCCTGGTTCAAAACTATTACATATACAAGCTTAAATTATTGATATGATCTGAATGAAAGCTTAACTGACACGAGACAATCTTGTTTTAAGAGAGACAAAGAGAAAATTGTGAATCTGTCCTTTTAATGGTAGCTCAAGCAGCTACAGTGTAGAGCTGTCAATAGTATCATCATTATCATTATATTTAATGCACTGGACATTCCCCTCTAGCTATTGTATCTTCTCATTTGAATGTCCAGAAAATGTACTATATCAAAATATATGTAGATATCCCAATAAAAAAAATAACATCTTCTGTGACAGAAGATTTGATCCATATTTTGTACCCCAATACTAAACTACGATGAGCCTCCCTGATCTATACCCAGGTGTGTTATATTGCATTAGGTAATCATTGATCAATGGTGTAGTAAACAAAATTATGTTATAATCATTGTTATCACAGTGTTGTAATTCTGATATACAGAACAAGTACCATTTAAACATATCTATGCAAATGCATTGCCATATTTAGTTCTGAACTTTCCCAAGTCTTGAAGCCTGTGTTAACATCACCTCGTCAGGCTCGCTGCGGGAGTCGGTGTTACCGGTGTTACACGGCATACTCCGATTACACGACATCACTTGCCTACCTTCATTGTGCTTTTTTTTTAAATTAATTTTTTGATACAAATAAAATCCCTTTAGTTCGTTTTCACTTATCGGCGGTCACGTTCATCAAATAAAAAAACTTAAAATAAAAAACTTGTAAAATACTAAGCATGTTATCAATACTTAGTCGGACGACGGACGTTACAATTATAAACTGAAAGTGTCTGCTCCGTACAGCAGCAGCTGAATAACAGGAGTCAGATTTCACTTATTACGTGACAAGAGTAAGGAGAGTTGACCGACAAGACGATGACGAAGGATTTAACGTTAAAGATTAAAGTAAGTGCTCTATAAGACATTAAGCGCCATCGACTAATATCTTTTCTTCTAAAATGTCCAGTGTAATCGGTAACACGAGTTTTCTTAACCGGTGGGAAAATTTCCTCACCGTGGCATCCCTACACCTCGTACAGTTTGTATTTTTTTTCTTTTTAATAATCACATTTCCTCAACTCTGGCTAGTCTTTAACAAGTGAACTTGTGTTCCTACTCATTTTAACAGGCTGCAATCTAAATAAAGAAGTGCAATGTGGTGTCATTTAATATCAATAGCTCTGTTTCAGTCAGGATGTGTCAGGGCAAAGTCCTATATTTTGACACCTGTTTTTCTTTGATAAATGATGGATCATATTAGATTTTATGTTTTGTCCTCCCAGCCCCATCCATGCGTGCACATCTGTCACTCACTGGCTCCGTGTTTCTAACTCTCAGCTTCCTCCTTGCTCTTCATCTCTGTAACCTTCTCTTCCAGCCTCACCCCGGCTGTCAAGATGGAGAAGATGCATCTGAGGGTGGACTCGTCAGCTAAACTGGTGCAGGCCCCATCTGCCCCCGCCACCACCTCATCCTCCTCTACATCCTCCTCTAGCACCACTGTGAGCTCCAACACTACCACCATCACCACCTCCTCCTCCTCATCAGCCCTCAAAGGCCTTAACTGTCCCTCCATACCAAAGCCTCCATTACTGGCCCCGGGTCAGATTCCCAATGGCAAGGGCCACCTCTCAGTCCTCTCAGACAAGAAGCAGGACAGCAGCAGCAGTGCCAGTAGCAGACGCCACCTTAACAAGAAAGCGGCAGGTCAGTTGGAGGGGGGCATGGAAGGAAACTACTCTCAGTATTTTGTGATATCAGGTGTGATTTGTGAATTCAGTTTAGATTATGACATAATTTGCCTAAAATGGCTTGTTTTCTCTAATTTTGCTTGATCCGTTTCATAATAGGGTAAAGGATTAATTAACCTTCAAAGACCATACACAATACTTGATACTGATATGAAATCCCCTTGTCCTCAGTGATCCATTTCTTTATCACAAAAAGACACAACTAACAGAGCATAGGGCACATTTGATCCACCTTTCAAAGTTATACCCACAAGATATCAGTATGTTTGCTAGTAAATACCAACCTCAGAAAGTTACCAGGTAGAACAGCTACCTGTCTTCAACTCACATACATCAGCTTAAAAGGCTAAGGCTTGTCTGAGGCTAATATTTTACATAAGACAACTGACAGTTAAGCAAGTTGCCAGATCAGGTGATTTGTCACTATGTATTTAAGTAACCGTTTTCTTCTCCCTCACTCCCATCCTGTGCCTTCAGAACGTGAGTTCAATCCAGATATCCACTGTGGCGTTGTGGATATGACAGCTCGGAAAACATGCACAAGATCCCTAACATGCAAGGTAACCAGTCTCTGCTTAGTGCCGTCCATTTGGGCTGTATAAACTGTATATCATTTAAATCATAAGGCTGGTAATGTATTAGAATTTTCTTATTGTCAACAAATCCCATTAAAGCACCAAATCCTTATGGTTGAGCTATTTATTTCTCTTCACTGTTTCTGTTAGGAGCTATAGTTAGTAGTAGTGAATATTTTTCAAAAGAGGATTGAACAGTTTTTGGACATACAAACAAGCAGCATCAAAAAGCATCAAGCCTTCAGGTGGGTGTTTCCCACGGCAGCGACTGACTGACTTCTGTGGTTCGATGGATTACACTGCTAATGGTTACGTGCCATTAGCAGTGTAATCCATCTTTCCTTTTCAACATAAGGGAGGACTCGTCATGCGTCAAAGTTTGTATTCCTCTCACAACGTGGAGGCTAGCAAGCTAGGTTTACTAGCTTGACTTGTATGGAAAATAGTTTCCACCTGATGTTACACCTGCTGAGTCATCGGCAGCTTCTGCACAGCCACAACTGTGAGTAACCTCACAGCAACTGGTAGTGACCTCAGCACTTCATATGTTACAGAGTAAGGAGTAACGTATGGCGTCATGGAGTAATGCGAGGAGGGCTCAAATTACTGATGTGACTAAGCAATGGCTAACAACGTCAACCCTCCAGCTGGTTAACTGCCTTAACTACCCACACAGATATTGCACAAATCAAATTACCAGTACCAACATTATCAGTCACACCCTGTGGAGAACACTAATGTAGGGGCGCTGTCGTGGCAGAAAGATAAATAAAACTTTCTTCCATTTGGTAATTGCAAGTCAAAACAAACCAAAGGTTATACATACTGATTTCTAAGCAAAAATTAATTTTAATTTCAGTTTTAATTTGAAAACCGAATAATATAAATAGCAACAAATATATACTTTTATTTTTGAAAAAGTCTAAATAATTTCCTTAAACAGCTGGGCACTGTAGGTTTTAGCAAAAGTTATTCAAACAGGATTAAACTGTGTATATGTTAGGGACTATTTTCACTATTTTATCACGCCAATTTCTGGCAGTAAGACCGATTGAGACAAAATACACTACAACGTCTGTTAAATACACTGTAATGAAGGAACATGTCTCCCTGTGCAACAGTGTGCCACATTAATGTGTTTTTAATAGTTTTTGGACAACGATGGAGCTCTGTGGTACAGAGGGATAAGCTGTATTGAGCTTGAGTCTCAGATATTACTTGTTAGTAGGTTCAATTCATTGTTGATGACAATAATAAAAATGTAGAATATTACCAGACTTCTTTAAGTTTTTTTTAAAGATGGTTTGATTATTTTTAGCAAAGTCACACCTATATCCCCAAAACTTTTCAAATGTACAAATCGGAATAATAATTTTAAAAAAAGAGGCCATCGTGGAACCCATGCAGGCCCTCTTCCAAAACAATAATTCTGACCTTGGATCTTCCCAATGTCCCACCAGACACATTCCTTAAGCCAGCGGAGGGCGGTGCCAGGGCGGAGGAAGCGCTTTGACACATTGCTGGCAGAGCACAAGAACAGAACAAGGGAGCGGGAGAGGGAGAGAGAACTCCACCAACCCCATTCCCAGCAAAACCCCCCTCTCAGGGACCCACACCCCTCCTCCCACCTTGCCGCTGCCCATGACACCCACCAGGTTGCTCATGGCAACGGCACCGCCCCAGACGCCACTAAGCCTTTGCCACTCGGCAAAACCAAATTTCACAGCCCTGGTCTTCCACGGTACGTCCTGCTCCAGATCTGTTCTCATTTCAGTTTTTCTTTTATGTATTACGTGTAGTGACACCAGGCAAACTTAGTTACAATTTAGCATTTGACACATTTTGTATGGTTCCCTTAAACAGTTTTTATGATGGTGAAAATGATCTGTCCATTGTACTTCACAGCAGTCACGGAGGTGGTACCCCCGGAGACCCTGCAGTAGTCCACGAGTCACCACACCATCCCCAAACCACCCCCGATGGGTTTTCCCGACCTTCCAGTGATGAGGGCGAGAACGAGGAGCGGGAGGACAACGCTGACAAACTGGACTGTCACTATTCAGGTTATCACCCTCGACCGGCAGCTGTAAGTGCACCCTACCATCACTGGTCTCTGATCAGCCATAGACAACTTCCCTTTTTGTTACAGTAGTTAAACTGTGAAGGATTGTAGATTTTCAGAAGATCATCGATTATTTGTTTCAGACAAATTAGACAGACAATAGAAATTATAAGCACTATTTTCTTTTTAAGATGAAGTGCAGGGTTCGTACAAAGTCTTGAAAGTTTGGAAAATGCTTAATTTTAACCGTTATGTTTTCAAGGTTAGGAATATGCTTGAATTCGAATATACTCCTTGAAAAATGCTTGATTTTCAACACAATCTGGTGTTTCATCATCTACACAATCACTCATGTAAACAAAAAGACTTTTAATATTTGAAATGAAACGACCCAGTAGTCATATTTGTTTGTTGTCTCCTGGCATTTATAGTAACTATTTACATGGAAATTTTTTCTTTAGGTACCTTGAAAGTGCTTGAATTTTACCCTTAAAAAGCTGTACGAACCCTGTAAGTGACAATATACTTCACAGTTGTGTATTACTAAAAAAAAAGGTAATTGGTACCCCCTTTCTGTTCTCAGTACTGTACCTTTGGAAGTCGACTCTTTGGGAGAGGCTGTTACTCCTTTGACCGGCGATGGGACAGAGTGCGATGGGCCCTAACCACGATGATGGACAAGCATGTCAACTCTCAGATGTGGAAGTAAGTCTGTCCAGCTCAGATTGTCTCACGGCCCGAGGGACATAATAATTAGCCTCCTTGTCTTTTATGGTTTAAACAGTCACAGCTAATGAATGATATTCTTCCTTGTTGCAGGAAAATCCCCTTGGCCTTGGAGAACTCCTCCTCCGTTGCACCTACCCATAGGACAAGCACAAATTCCCATGGTAGCACTCCCTCTTCAGGCTTCTTGGGCCCCCCTGCCAACTTGCCCCAGACTCCTTATAGCCAATCCTACGAGGGCAAGTCCGTGCTCTCCTATGGGACCACCTTAAATGCCCGCAGCTCCCCACAGGGCGGGGCTGAGCACCCGGCCTACGGCATTACGCAGGCCCGACAAGTGTCTTCGTCGCCGCAGATGCCTTCAGCCCACTCGTCCTCATCTTCTTCTTCTTCAGCTCCTTCCCTAGCCTCAGGCCGGGCGCTTAAGTCCCGTTCCTCCAGCAGCAGCACTACCAAGTCGTCATCGTCCTTCAGGCCCAAGGAGATCTCCTCTGGCTCCTCCACACCTGTCATCCCCAACTCCACTAGTGGGGGCAGCAGTGGAGCCAACAGTAACAGTAGCAGCACTAGCTTCAGCTCGGGGAAGAAGAGGAAGAACAGCTCTATTCTCTCTTCATCCCATGGCCCCTCTGAATCCTCCTCTTCTAATGCCAACTACTCTTCCTCCTCTTTCAAGAAGAACTGTGCAAATGTCGGCAGCTCAGGGAGCACCTACCACCACAGCTCATTAGGTCCTGCGTCCTCATCGTCATTGTCCTCCTCCCACAGTGGGGTCCACAGCGTGGGGCTTAACTGTGGCCCCACCGTGCGGACCAACTCACTTAGCCTCAAGGCCGAGCCTTCTGGAGGTTCAGCGGGCGGCTCCTCGGGGCCGCCAGCAAGAGGTCCTCCCTCGGGCAGCCCTGCAGAGTCCATCAAGCGCATGAGTGTGGTGATGAACAGCAGTGACTCCACCCTTTCCCTGGGCCCCTTTGTCCACCACCAGTCCTCATCCGACCACCACACCAGCTTCAGCCACCACTCCTCAGATGGGCGCCTGGAGGGCAAGAAGCGCAAAAGCTCTCCTGCCTCCAGTGGCATTAATAGTGGAGGTGGGGGAGGAGGGGGAGGAGGAGGAGGGGGAGGAGGAGGACCTGGACCAGGTAGACCCAAAGTGGCCAAGTCACCTGCCATTAACAACATCCATGGGAAGCATGGGCGGAGCATTCCAGGGACGCCAGGGCTACCCAACAACTCCCATTTACATCAGGTGGGTTTTGTACTGTACCAATCAGGATGTATTTTAACAACAGTGGAGATAAATTACAGTTTACATGATACATCTCTCACATTTCACATTTAACCTGCCCTCAAAGCTATCTGACAGTACGTGACAGTGTTGCTGCGTAATATTTGCCAATTGTTCGATTTGTTGTTGGTCAGAAGACTAATCTGTGAAAATCCCATAATAGTTTTAATTCATTTATCAATCAAAAACACCAAACTTTCACTGGATCCAGTGTGTGTGAGGATTTTCTGCCTTTCCCAGTTTTATATAATTGTAAATTGGATACATTTGGTTTTGGGGCTGTTGGTCAGGTCACGCAAGCAATTTGAAGATGTCATCTTAGGCTCTGGTAACTTGTGGGCATTTTTCACATTTTGTTTTTAACATTTCATAGACTATTTTCACAACATATGAAGCGAGCCACATGACATACCATTGAGAGAGGCTCTCTTCCAAGGCTGCATTGGAGTTATTAGCATAGAGGATTTTTAATGAGATATTCTTACTTCTGGATCAGAACCCGGAAGTTGTGGTTTCGCTTTGGCTCTATAAGAGGTGAAATTGATAAGGGATTACGACAGCTTGTCAGTTAAATTGGACCTGGAAATTAGCAGATTTCAGACACAAAATAAAGATTTACTATTGGCTGGTGAATTTGAACATTTATCTGTCAGTGGCTGCTAGATGTTCACATTTTAAAAAGTGAAGTTCCCACCCTGGACTTGGGAGTTTACACTGGCAGTGCTCCAGATGTTTACCCTAAAGCAATCTAGCCTGCTAGCAAACAAAACACATTGTGTGCTTGTTTTTTTGTTTTTTTCACCTTTGTTTAATGAGGTTAAGGTTTTTCTACCAGGATAACTTGTCAGACAATGGCACCATTGCAACCCTTTGTATTTGCCTAAAATGTTATACATTTACTGACTGAAAGCAGTTAACATTTTAGCACAGAACTAGTATGCTAGTAACAACCATTTTAACAGAATTTTTTTTTTTTCTCCTTCCTCCCCAGCCAAAGGCTCGTCCCTGACAGCGGTGTCCGGCTTCTGTGTATGGAACCGGCAGGCGGACGGGGAATAGTCCGGAGCAGTCTGCATACTGCTCTGGACTGCACGAGGCCTTCTAAAATCAAACCCACATTACTCTCAGCTTCCCACAATCCTCAGGTTGGAGATGATCTGGACTGCCCAGTGAAGTCAATGTGGTCCTTCCTATTTCTCCCAAAGCCATGTGTGTGTGTGTGTGTGTGTGTGTGTGTGTGTGTGTGTGTGTGAGGGGGAGGGCGGTGGCACTGTATGGGGATAGCGTGGAGCGCCAGGGGTCTAACGAGCGAGCCAAGGACCCCCCCATGCAAGTGTCGTCCCAGTATTCTGAGAGGTCTTCCTGTCTGGTTGGAAGTAGGAGGAACATTAACAACAGCCATGGGTCTCTGGAGCTGCGGCTCAAAGCTCGTTGGGTTCAGGTTAAGGGCTGCTGTCACAACGCCGAGCAACTGGGGAGACAACAAGCCGATCTCTTCTGTGTTTGTTAGAATGAGTGTGTGAATGTGCGCGCGTGTACGAGTATTTTTCTCATGTCAGATTCTGCTGGACTACTGGAATTTCCAACTTAATTACACCCCCAGCGCCTGATCTCAGAAGCCTTGGAAGGAGAGCAGGAGGAGCAGCAAACTGTTAACTTGCAACACCTTAAACAACACACAATCACCTTTTGTTGTTTCACTTTCCGTTAAGTCTGACTCTCTGGTGACCCGTTGAGTAACCTCGGGTTACGCGCAGCAGCCTGGGAGGAGTCCGTAGGGACGATCTGGTCAATTCTTTTATTATCCAGAATAATTATGCAAGTGTTACCTTTTTATGATTTCTTATGAGCTTTTTACACTGAACTACAAAGAGTCTTTGTAGACGTGGCAAAGACAAAGTTGTGCTTTCAAATGTGAAAAGGACGCCTGATGTGCCCATTCGATTGAATCTTTTGTCAGAGTGATAGCTTGGTCTTGAGGACACCTGTTAATTTTCTGAATCTTTTCATTGTGCAAAACGATCGACACAGTAGACCTACCCCTGACTGTGAACAGCACTAAATAACTACTTTCTCCACAGGCACTGCTTAGTTGTCCACAAAGCTAGCCAAAAGCTGCTATCAGCTTTGCCAACTACTTTTTTCTTTTCTTTCGTTTTTTTTTTTTTCAACTAAAAGGTGGGCAGTCTTGCTCATGAAGTGGTGATGGTGCATTGCCTGTGTGGATATGAAGAAAATCTGTGCAAACCGTATTGTTATTGCCACAATTTACCTACTTTTTACCCATACAGCTGTGTGAAATCCACAGCTGTCTGTGGACAGATGTGAATTGTAATGTTTATTTTTCCTACATAGGGAATCAGGTATGGTTCGTCTTAACTGGAGCAAACGTTATGCACGTCACCTGTCTTCTGTGGGTTTGATTGCCCCTCCTATGTGTAACCACTACCCAAGCTCTGGATGTTGGAAGTTTCAATGCCTCCCCGAAACACTATGTGTGTGTGTGTGTGTGTGTGTGTGTGTGTGTGTGTGTGTGTGTGTGTGTGTGTGTGTGTCGAGAAAGGATTTGTCACAGCAAAACAGATAGCCAGGCATTATACTCTATTCCTTTGTCAAAATGGAGTCTTAAATCAGGCAATACTTGCCCATCTCGTTGGGACGTTTGCTTATTTTGAGTGGTCTCGAGTGGGTTTTATGGTGCGAGATTCATGGAGATGGCTTCACGGGACACATTTAAACTTTTGGCAACACCTGTTGAGTTCATGGAACCTCCACTGATGTCAGATAAGTGTGGAAAAGTAGGAGACAGTTTGGTGGGGTTTTTTTGTTTTTTTTAAATAATCTTAATTTAGCTTTTTTCTTGTAGCCTATGTATCAAACAAGTATTGAAGTATCCCTATTTGAGAATACATATTTTGTTAACAAATTGTACATAGTGAAATATGTATTTTTGCACAGGCATTTTTCGTACACGCTGAATTTTTGGTACAATTTTCAAAAACAGTCATTATTTATTTAGTGAAAAAAAAGATGAAAGTCTGGTTCACTGCCAAGTCTATATAATGCAATACGCCTATATGTAGAAGCTGAAGCATCTCATGAATCGTGTACTGAAAACCTTTTTAAGGAACAAAGGTGAAGTGTTGCCACTGTAGCATGTGTCTGTATGACAGAGGATACCTTTATTCACTTTTTAAGGTCTCAATCACGTGTGCTTTTACAAGACATTTTACGTTGCCTACGAATAAACACAACAAAAACTATAAGACCCAATTAGCCTGTGATTTTGAAATGTCCTGCAGGCTTGAAGCCGCGCCCATTGTCTAACCAGTTTCCATGGACTCTGCAGTCGTACACTTTGTAGACCTTAAACACATTTCATGATTGAAACCCTTATGTTCTATTCTAAAGGCTGAAGGGACTTAAGCAATCATTGCAAGAAAGAGGAACACTTCAAACAGTCCAGCTGCTTGCATCATCGTTGCCAAACAAGTAATTTGAATCACAGCTTTTAAAGAAATAGTTTGCAGCTTTTAAAAGATATCAAATTAAGAAAGTGCCTGAATTTGTTTCACCCTGACTGTCCGAGGACAGTATTCTTTGGGTTGTTTTTACCTTACTTGAATGTTCGAAGGAGTTTGCTTTTAAATCTGCCTATGAACCCTAAATGTGGTAAAACCTGAGCTTGTCAGCTGCCCATGACGAAACACATTAGTATTGTGTGTTTGTTTGTTTTGGGTTTATCCAAGTTTTCCGGACAAGATGATGAGATTTTCTGTCAGCCTCAGTGTGTGGCTTAAGCCCCCTCTGGTTTACTGGGTTTTGTATGTAAAAACCTTCAATCAAGTGTTTTGTTTACCCTCAAACTCAACTGACATCTTGACATTGTTTCCAGTAGATGGGGACATCGTGAGGATGGGTTTTTTTTTATTAGCACCATAGACTTGGAATGTGAAAGTGAGAGAATACAGCTCGTGTTTGGGAGGAAAAAATAAATCCACCATTCATACTATGTAAAAGCGTGTATAGATTTTTTTTTTTTTTTATACATTATCAAAATCATTTTCAGCTGGACTTATGTATTGGCTGCTATGTAATTCATGAACAAAACATAGGTTAGAATTAATATTTAAAGAAAAAAAGATTGTATAGTATATTTGTTTTGTAACAAGTTTCTGTAAATAAAATAATTTATACTGCTATTTATATGAAATGATGTCTCTGCCTCTTTCCTAAAATAAACAGTCTAGAGAAATGCAATCCCAACAGTTAAACAAATTTTATTATATACACAATATAAGAGTCACTTTGTCAAACAGACTACAGGTTTGAGTATACCAAGAAGAATGATGCAAGATCCCGTTGCTGTGATGAGAAAATATGGCCTCTGTGGTTACATGTTGATGACTCTAGACAACTTCTGGACTCTGTTGAGCAGCAGGTCGCCCTTCTTGATGGTTTCCTGGTACTGCCAGTTTTTGCTATCAGGTCTGGAAAGGAGAACAGGAAGAGATTTTAGAGTTCAGCCTTTGGCTACCGAGTTAATTTCTGGAAGTACTGAAGTTTGACGAACAGTAACATTACCTATTGGTTTCCACGATCTCATTCACTTTATCAATTTTACAGTGGAGACGGCCAGCAGCTATGAATCGAGACAGTTCCCTGAGGAAAGAGAGGAGATTTAGTTCAGATAGAACAAAAATCTGTGATAACATGACACTTCCCTAAAACCTTAACCTGCGCACATGGTACGAAAGAAAAAAGAATACCTACCCTTTAAGGAATAGTTAAACATTTTGGGAAATGTGCTTATTCACTTTCTTGCCAAGAGTTAGATGAGAAGATTGATACCACTCATGCCTGTACGGTAAATGTGAAGTTACAGCTGGTTAGCTTAGCATAAAGACTGGAAACGGGGAAACAACTAGCCTGCCCACCAGCACCACTAAAGCTCACTAATTAACACGTAGCCAAAGTAAAAATGACACATTGCAATTGTAGAGGGGGTTGTGTGCTGGACTATTTCCTTACTGGAGTCTCCGCTGGTTGCCTGGCAACCTTGTGGCGATGACAAGACTCCAAGACCTGCTGCAAGAACCAGCTGTCGGCAGTAGCTTCATATTTACCATGGGAGAGGTATCAATCTACAACAAAATGAACAAGTATATTTCCCAAAATATACCTTTAAATGGTCCCAGGAAGCATTAATTAGACACTATGTCATGGTGAATTAATGGTAACGCCCACTTAGGGATAAAGGTTAGCTTGCTGGGAACAGGATTCGGGTCATTGGTTCCCATTTCTTGCGCCTGTGTTGTTTTATCGGTTTAGCTCTTTATCTGTAGCCACTAAGTACAGATCTGGGTTTCCACCCTGAAGGCCTTTACACACCAGGGACGTGATGAATAAACGACATGAAAATGCGAAATACTCGCCTGTGAATATTTACATCTACAGCTTGGATTTCTGCAGTGATACTGAAGCTCAACAAGATGACTTTTAAGAATGTCTCCAGAGGATGTGGCATATGAACATGGTGTACAGGCACTCACTGGTCGATGAACTCTGTGCTGACACCAAAGGCCTCAGCCATGTAGCCCAGGGTGAGGGAGCGGTAGGACTCTAGCAGCTGGCTGTAGGCCTGGATCCTCATCTCCCTCACATAGTAGCGGTAGTGTGGCGCAAAGAGCCAGTCCTTCTTCATCTCCTGCTCCACCATGGCTGTGGCACAAAGAGAAAGTTTCACCAAGTGTCATCACTAAAGTGTTGCGATGTGGCAGAGCAGGAAAAATACAGTAGCATGGAGCACACATAATCCTATTCTGATAAATGAAATATTGGAATATAATAAATAACAGACTGGAAATAACTTTGTGATAAACAGCAAAATAACACTCTACAGGTGACCAGATAAAATGTTTGTTACAAGTTTTTCAGGTCAATAAAAGAAAAGGTTTCCTCACCCAGAGACTGGAAGAAGACGGAATAACGACACTCGTAGAGGGAGAAAAGATACTGGCGAACAGCAGGCAGACTGTGCAGCACCTCCAAGATCTCTGCTCCCTTTATTACCTAAAGAGGAACACATTTTATTGCAGTCATACTGCCAACTTAACAAATGTGTAAAGCTAGCATCATAACCTGAGTGACCGTATTTCACAAATCCAGTATACATGAATTGATGAAGCAATTAGACAAATTCACCACCTTTCTCACAGCATTTTCTTTTTTTTAATTCACAAATACAAAGACACACGCACGAACGTCCAAGTACACCCGCTCAGTCTCCTACCTTTTCACGGAGGTCCGGCCTTTTGAGGGCGATCATGCAGACGTAGACGGTGTAGGTGACAAAGGTCTTGTAGTCCATGAGCTCATAGGAGGTGAAGGTGGAGACTGTGTCGAGGAAGAGCTCGGCTGCCTGTTTGAAGTCCCTGATGGCCACGCAGTACAGGCCCTGGTAGACCTTCAGACGATTCCTCCTGTCCCAGTCGCCCCCCTCCTCAATGAGGCTGTGGAGACGAAGATGCACTGGGTTGATGAGTACTGAAAGGAGGATTACCGAAACTGTTGGTGGAAGTGTTTCAGAACAAGGATATTAGAGCCTTCACCTCTTTGCTTTCTCTGAGTTGCGTGTGATGAGGTCACTATCCATGTAGAAGAGGCCAATCCTCAGCAGATAGAAGACAATATCTAGTCTATGACCCAGAGCCACTGTCTTGTCGTAGGTCTTCCTGAAGGCTGTTAGGGCGCCCTCCTGTGGACATACAAGACAATGTCAATGAATCTGTAACTATTCAAATGCCTGTACATAAAACGGTGTTTGTTTTTACTAATATAACTGTACTTACTGTCAACCGCTATAATGTCTGGTCACTTTAGGAGGGATGTACATCAACTAAAGAAACTAGCCATTATAGATTATCTGTCCAAACGAAGGAGAAGCTGATATACTGTGTAATGGAGTCGAGAGTGCCACTTTCTTTAATCAAAGTCAATGACAGGCAAACATGCTGGAGAGGGCTTTAGTAGTACTTTGGTAGCAGGAAAGCCATCAGCGAGTGATATTTTCCATGAAAAATATACTTAGAATTAGCATGATTAAGTGTTTGTGGTATTAACTGGCACCAATACCGCCATTAAATAAATGTGTATGCGCTGTAAAGTGTATGAATTCAGGGTTCGACATTAACCATGGCCCTATGGCCTGTGGCCACCAAATACTCCATGTAGGTGGCCCCCTGTGGCCACCAAGTCTTGTCCCTATACTGGATATACTTTGCTATTGCCAAAGCAACGTTACAGTTCCACAAACATCCCA
>LKNJ01004720.1:0-55464 GCA_002120245.1 Maccullochella peelii | reverse complement strand
TCCCTCATCTTTTTAAGTGGGAGAACTTGCACAATTGGTGGCTGACTAAATACTTTTTTGCCCCACTGTACATCTCCTCCTTCAACATATATCCCCTCCCCATCTGACCTTTAATTCAATGTTCAGTTCACTCCATCTAGCTTTTTCCCTTTTTCTTCTCCACCTTTTTAAGCCTCTTTATCAATTATCTTCTTCCTTCCCTTCCTCCCTCGGCACAACCAGTCCTCTATTAGTCTCTGCATCCATGCTGATCTTCTTCTTGGCTCATTGCTCTTGGGGTCGTGTGTGCAAACTGCATGTCGGTGCTGATTATGTGGGATGATGGAGCACATCTTGTCTGTGAGGCTGTCACCAGAGCCTTGTTCAACCTGAATCCATCTGAACAGCGCTGCATAAAGACTAGTGTGTCTATTTCTGTGTGTGTGTATACTGAGCTGAATCCGAGCCAAGTGCTACTGAATAGCCATCAGAACCGGGTCGAGCAGGCAGAGGGGACAGACAGTGGTTGTCATCTCTCAATGGGCTGACACTAAATGGCAAAATCAGTTTAAAGCTACTGTAACTAAACCCAGTAGAGGCAGCAGGAAAACTCACAGGGGCTAGAGGGAATGAGGAAGGAAGGGAAGGACACTGGGAGGAATGACAGTAATCCCCCTCATTGTTAGGCAGACTGGAAAGCTCTGATCCTCAAAAACTGAGAGGATCACACACACATACAAAAACAGCAAGATACACAAAACACACACTTACTGAACCTACTTTTGATCCATACACTTGATTTTACTGTAGGCCTACTTACATTTCATACATTTACTCATCACTATTACCAACATCACAGAAAGCGTACCCTTAAAGCGAGACTTTGTTACTTTTAAAAGAAGAAAGAAATAACACAATCTTCCACTTTCAAATGAAAAGCTGAATTCATAAAGACACCGTTTCTCAGTTCAGCACACTCTGGGGTTTTGCTGCTAAAGCTTTACTTGGCCTGGCATGACCAGTAGCTTATGGAGGCTAATGTTAGCAAACTTTAGATGTAGCCTATATATAGGCCCAACATCTTCTCTACTTACATCTACTGTTCTACAGTTACACTACATTTTAGCATGTCACAGACAGTGTTGGGCAGTAACGCATTAGTAACTTAGTAACGTGTTACAGTAATATGAGTGATATACAATGAGGAGCCTAATTGATTACAACACTGGTCACAGATAAACATTTTAATAGTTTAATCACAAAAGTAAACAAACCATACCTTGTTGTTTCTGCTCATGGCAGGTCGTCAGGTGGTCTAACTCCAGAAAATATTGGGAAATTAAGGTCCTCCTTGTTGCCACAGTGGCTGCTGTTCAGCCAACATTAGTCAAATAGTCTGTCTTTAAATTAGGTACTTTAAATCAAAAATGTCCCAACATTTGATACTTTGACACTGCTGCTTTTCATACTAGGATTATTGGACTTTCAGAAGTAGCAAAATATGGATTGACCGGTATTGATTCGTTTTTTCTTTTTGTGTGTGTGGTGCTACGGTGCTGAAAGACGATATTTTGTGTTGAGATTGAGCTTTTTATATTATCAATATGTTTTCTCATATTAATGGAAGAGACATTCTACATTCCTTAAATAATAATCTAGTGTATCTTTTGTGGAACAGCATCTGAAACAGCAAATGTCTGAAGGTTTCATTGCAGCTTTTACAGTCTGAAAGCCCTGAAGATGCTGACATGTGCCTATCCTGACACTGTAATTTACATTTTCCATAAATTCCTTCTATCCACCCATACGCCCTTCCTGCTTGCTTCTGTCTTTGCTGCTTTGTATTTGGAGCACAGATCGATTTCTCCAGGTCACATTGATGGGAGACATTTTAATTTCCTAATGGAGAGCTGGCAGAACAGGGTGTGTGTCAGGACAATGACGCGGATAGGCTCGTAACCAGAAAGCCTGTGTAGGTGGTGTTGGGGAAAATGGTCACAAAGTGGTACAAGGTTAGAGCACACTGTTATGTAAGCATAATGTTAGCGGGGTGGGGAATTTTAACATGGAGGATTAAACAGCCTAGTTTACATTTTTAGAGGAATTTGTTCAACCACTCTATTGATTAACGTTTGGTTTTGATACATGCATTTTCAAATAGCCAATTATGATTAGCAGCTATTGATAAGAGTCATCCGACTAACTGTTACTGATCTATGCACAAAGGCGCACATCAATTTGCTGATCACTGATGTCTTCATTTCAACTCATTTCTAAAAATGAAAGCGAGTAGAGAGAACACTGCATCATGAAGTTGGCAGCAAGCCCATCCCATAAGCAGTTATCGATGCAAAACATGAGCTTCCTCGATTTTTCTGTTCTGTCACAACAAATCATGGGATCAATCAATGTGAGGGGAAATTTGCATAATGCTGGTTATATCAAAGAGATTAAACTTTGGTGCAAGCTAGGAATCAATTTAGATGTCATCTTCTAGGAAGTGTAAGAAAAAACACACGGATGAATTACATCAAAAGCAATTTGATTTCTGATAGGCCTTCGCTTTTGGTCTGGAGTGTGAAGTTTTTAGAGATGGTGTTCAGTGGTGTGTAAGGGTTTCAGTCGCCTAATCATATGGTCAGACACACTTTCTTGTTCCTTTGTGTACTTAAAAAAAAAAAAGCATACACAGTGAATTTCAAAACAAATTTAGTCCCATTTTGTGATAATGATAAAAAATAACAGTGATCTTGCTAAAGAAATCCCAAAACAGCTTTTGTAAATTGACTGTTGCAGAGATGGGAATAAAAACACAGAGAATATAGAGTTGTGATTGGTTTTCTTGAGGTTTTTTTCATTATAAATTCTACACAGCTGGAACAAAATAAAAAGATACATCAACACACCACAGAGGTCACAACAGCGTACCACAAAATATACAGTATACAGTACACAGAGAGAGAAGCACTGAGAATATCTCATAAAAAAGAATCTGGAATAAAAAAACAACAACATTTCTCTCTATTCTCTCAGAGCAAGTGGAAAAGCACGGGAAAATGAAAATTCAGTAGTTCCAAAATTAAGAATCCCCTTTCTAAAAAAAGAACATTTATACCACAATATTTTTATATAAAACATTAAAAATAAAAAAAAGATGCTCCATATTCACTTATCTATGCCATCACAGGTTTGCCAACAGTCAATATGGCAAGATCAGTAGACAGACATTATAAAATAAAATGAGCCTTGTAGGTGAAGATAGTGGTTTGAGGTGACCTTTTAAAAAAAAAAAAAAAAAAATATCAAGGCCATTGGTTCCAGTGTACAACAAAGTAAAAGGGCATCTGAACCCACTATCAAACCACTCTGGCCTGCTGACAGTGTAGGGGAGAAACAGAGAACAACATTGCGTACCAAAACACAGAAATATTCCTGCTGTGACACTCAAAAGTCTTTGATTTGGTAAAAACAAAAAGTTACATCCAGCCACAACCCTGATCCCTCCCACACCTTACCTTCCCTTCCCTGTGTGTATCAAACTAGAGTGAACCTGTGCCAGTGATTTCTCCTCAACAGGTGAATCTGTGACTAGTGCAACGCAGAGCCTGAAAGTCCCATTTTGTTGTCACGGGAAAACGACAACGCAGCGGGCCACAGTTTAAGACTGTCGACTATTTCACCAAATTCCACCAATTTTACAGTGAAAGCTGACGATAATTGGGCTTTCTGAGCGGAACAGCTGCGTGCTGTGCTTGTGAGTAAGGTTTCATCCCAGAGTAGAGGACTGAAAGGCTGCGAAAGACTCAGTAGGAAATGGTAGCAATTACGGCACCAGGCCAGCAGCTTAGTAACCACAGACACTTTAAGCTCCACGCCATGAACAGTACACCACCTGCTTGATAGACAGGGTCATCAGAATTTAAATTTACAGGAGAGAAAAAGGAAAACAAGTGAACAATTGATGTACTAACATAATATACAAGTATGCTGGAAATGGCAAGAACAAATTTGTACAACCTAATAGCTTGTTTGTTTGGTGGCTTTTTATCTGGATTCAAAAAGGCAAGAAATTCTAGAGAAAGGATTGGCATTAAATGCCTGGGCTGTTTCTACGGAAAGCTAATTAGGGATATTGGAAAAAACAAAAAAACACATTCACAGGTGGCAAAAATGTAATTAAGCAAACAGCACTAAAGCAAACACATAGCTTCTTTGAGCGGAAATGTTACAGCAATGTATGCCAAACAGTGTGCTTGGGATTAAATGTTGTGAGCGTAAATCATCCCTCGTTATTGAGGAGAATAAAACAGAATGGCAGCTTGTGATTATTTTTCCCACTATACCCAGCAGAGAGCACAGAATTTAAGTGCAGACTCCAAGACAGAATTGACGTTTAGTGTTACATTTGCATGCAGACACACATTTCAGAAAAACACAGCGGCTTAATGGCATTTTGTGTTTCATTTGGGGTAGATAAGAAAGATTCTGCCACTGTGTTTGGATTGTGTCAGCTGCGCCTCACTGTGCAGCTCTACTCTGCAGAGTTGTCAACCAAAGACGTGATTGGTGAATGAGGAATTAGAATCAAAAGAGGCTGTGATAATGTCATCCAGTGATGTGTCACATTATATATTTTGCACATGTGTGGTTTTAAACCTGTGGTAGCATAGATGGATGGAGTTCAGTCTTTAAGGGCAACTTTGTCTTTAAAAAAAAAGAAGAAGAAACTCCACCCAAAATGGCTACTCCAGGTTACAAAACAAGCATAACCAATACCAAACATGATGAGCCTCCCGAGGTCCCCAAGACAAACCAATTGCCATGCTCCACCTCTTGTTGTCCCCCTCAGTCTAGTGTAGTAAATAAAAATTAGCCTTGTTGTCTTCATAATTGTTTTCCTCCTTCCCTTCATCCCTCTGTTGGTTACTTTCATTGTCTTGTTTCATCACTGTCCGAGAGAATATGAGAAAAACAAAGAACAACATAAATAAAATATAACCAATGGGGTATCATTATAGATATATGCTTATAATGGTAACAAATACTGTATTTATTATATTTTTCTGTTAAACTTTCTGTTAAAATAGATACTTATTTTTCAAACACACCCCAAAGCAAAGTGTAAGAAGCATATTCTTGAACTTCATCAATAAATATTCCCTCTATATATTCACTCACAGCTTATTCAACAACGTATCAAGAGCTAATTAACTGTAGGTAACCTTTTTAGAGTGCAGCAGCATTAAAACATTACATTAACATTAAAATAAACACATGAGTTTATGGTATGATATGGTATGAGTTTCTTGGTTGCTGTTGGATACAATATGTTTTCCTTCTTTAACACATGCAGTACACTGGGCATTCACAGCTGGAGGCCATGATCAGTATGTGAAATATAAATTAGTAAGTAAGTAGTAAGTATTTTTGGGGCAATTTATGCCTTAATTAGAGAGCTGACATGGAACAAGGGGAGATGTAGAAAATATAGAACATTTGATAACAGAATACAATATTTCACAACACTATATCACTCATGTGTTCTGCAGCTGTCATTATAAGCTGTAGGCATTATACGCTTATGTTCTTTTATCAGTTTACTTGGTATAGTAAGTCATTCTCCTAAATAAACGTGTTATAAAATGTACAAGTCAAGATTTCATTTCAGAATAAAATTAAATTTGTCTGTCGCTGGGCTGCAGCCTTTCAGAACAGACAGCTTACAGGGTGATATTCTTTTTTAATGACATCTAAGGAAAGAAACATCACATGATAGCATATGGAGAGATATCGTTATATCCATTTCAAAAGCAAAGCAAAATGTGTCTGCAATCTCCCTGCAATTCTGAAATGTCACACAGTTTGCTGTCAGTAGTTCCAAAAATCACATAAAACAAGACTCGCTTAAACTGGCTTGTACATTCGCGTCAAATGTGCCACTACCGTGAATTTCATGATGAAATGTTTCACATTTGTGATGACATTTTCAGATGACTCTGTATAGCTGTCACACTCCATCATTTGAGCCGCATGGACAGCTTTCTCAAACCTGTTCTCTTTGAACTAAAACTGACTTTAGACTCTCAATCAACATGACTGGTGTGTCTGAAGATATTTCTGCTGACTGTAAAGCTTGTGTTTATATCAAACTGATCAAGTTGCTATGAAGGATCTTTGTAGGCAAGTTTATGTCTACATGACCATTCACAGCCTTGTGGCGTTGCAATAAATCCAAAGAGGACTGCTGATTATTATACTGCTTTTAAGTTACTATTGATTGCTTCTACACCTCCGGATAATAATTGACTTTGTTTAACTACATTTGCAAGCCAAGTTGAACTGATTCCCAGGCTGGATAAAAATCAAAACATGACTACACTCTTTGGAAAATCCCCAGATTCTTTATGTCTTTTGTGATAAGAGTCTGCATCTCACAGGCCTGACCACAAACAGTGACTAAATGAAAACTGTTTTTATGCGAGAAGCCCATTCAGATCGGAAATGGCTGTTTTCATCCTTCACTTGTCCCTGCATGCCATTAGTCTGTAGCATCATGAGTCACATTCATGAATGAAGAAGCAAGTAACCCTAAACTATTGAGCTTATAAATCTTTTTCATAGGAAACTGGTCTACAGCAAGTTAATTGTTAGTTTTCCCTCTGATGATTGTCAGCTGGAGCTCACTGTGAAGCTTAACCCCTTGATGCCTGTTGTCCATTGGCCTCACCTGTTCTGTGGACGGTCTCTTGTTGAGGAGGCCGGCCTCTTCGTTGGCCTTGTCTGTCTTCATCTCCACCACAATCTCGTTGTTCACCTCTCCACTGGCCCTGCAGAGAGAGCGGGAGAGAAAGACAAAAAAAGGTGTAAGAAAAGTGAATTATGTGCCTTGCCTTGAGTATTTGCCTTGTACAACTAATGGATCTAGACCGAAGCAGGTTGATGTTGCTGTTTTGACTTCTACACAATGTTTTTGATACAAAGTAGAACACTAGACTGCTTTAGAAACCATTTTCTTTTAACATTTTGTTCTCCCAATTTCTCTGTATCTGATTTTTTAAGATTTACAAATCTAAGATAAAACTGTTTTCCAGTAAATTAAGATATGCTGAGTAAACAAACTTCAATGCAATATCTTCTTGAGGATTATTTCCTAGTAGAGACTTCCACCTTTTCACTTTAATCTGCATACTGAACATTCAAATCAGGCACAAAAAAATACTAAAAATGGAAACTAACAAAATATGATTTTGAGTTTATTATCATAAATGTATCAAGTTCAAACAAATTTTGAGTCTGATGAAGTTCGTTCTTCATGCTGCACGAAGTGAATGACAATCAATTTGTTTATTGAATCATTGATGCTTTTATTTTACGTGTAATATTTTCTCTTTTTATTAACTTTGTCTATTTTGTGAAAAATCACACACAACCTGGAATGTACTTTGCTTCTTTTATTATCATTGTTTTCTTTGTAGATACCCCTAATGAATCTACCTCAGAAGAGTTTGTTTCCCATCTTTTTCACAAAGAACATCCTTACAAAAAGCACTAGTGTACTTTACCTTTAGTGGTTATTGAGTCACATGAGGTAATCACAGCCAACATTAATCCCTTCTGTACCACTATTCCTACTCTCCCTCCCACCTTTGATTCCCCCCCGTCTACTTACACTTCCTTCTTGTCCTTCTTGCCGCAGGGCAGCTTTCTCTTCTTGTTCAGAAAGTAGATGAGGGCCACCATCAGCAGGAGCAGCAGAACACACACCACCACGGCTATCACCACCCCACTGGAGCCTCCCTGCTTCCTATCAGCTACAGCGCCGCAATGGAGGAACACATGGGGGGACGGGTGGTGGGATGGAGGGTTGGTGGAGGGAGGACAGAGGTGGGAGAAAGGTGTGGGGGGGAGTGAAGGATTGATCACAGTTGAGAAGGTGGGTGGAAGGTGGAGGGGATGGGGAGTTTTTGATTTGGTGGTAGGGAGAGGGGCATCATGAGGGGTGTAGGGGGATGGAGGTGTTTGATTTGTGGGGGAGAAGAGAGGGAAGCAGGGGGAGGAAAATAATTTCATTTAGGGTACCATGGGAGGGAGAAAAGAGGTGATGGGGAGGGGAGGACGGAGAGAGGGAGAGGATGGGGACGGGTGTCCAGATGAAGACAATGGATGGATGGATGGATGGAGAGGGGAAGGAGCAGGGGCGGGGAGTGGGATGTGGGGTTAGCCTAATTTTTGAATGCAATGACTGAAAAGTGGTAGGACCCATAAATGGGACCTGTATACTCACAGATAATACTAGACAGCTGACCAGAGCCAGAAAACAACACTGAACATACTCACCCATCCACCTACACTTGTATTACTATACTTGTGAGGACATGACACTACAATAATTCTATCAGATTTGACAATGTTCTACATAATTACATAACATAACATTAGAATACGTTTAGCAAGTGTTTTGTAGGACAGTATTGATATCAGTTTATACAATGGCCATTAAGAATACTTGTTTCTGATTGGCTGGCTGGTGTCCCTTAAAGGAATAGTTCAACATTTTGGGAAATATGCTTGTTTGCTTTCTTACCAAGAGTTAGATGGGAAGATCGATACCACTGTTATTTCTGTATGTTAAATATAAAGCTGGAGCTAGGGGACAGTTAGCTTAGTTCAGCATATAGACTGGAAACAGGGGGAAACTGCTAGCCTGGCTTTGTCCAAAGGTAAAAAAATCCACCTACCAGCACCTCTAAAGCTCACTAATTAATGCGTTATATCTCATTTCTTTAATGGTTTAACGGGATTATGTGTTGAACTATTTCTTGGCGGGGAGCAGTGACTTCCTGGCGGCTCTGCTGGTTGCCTGGCAACCTCACAGTGATGACAAGACTCCAGGAATCAATCGAATTGATTAATCATTTGGTCTCCAAAATATCAGAAAACTGTGAGGATTTGTTTTTCATTGTCTTATGTGATTACTGAATTGATAGGTTGGTGGTTGATTGGACAAAACAATTCGTTTTCTGATATTTTGGAGACCAAATGATTCATTGATTAAATGAGAAAATGATCGAAGGGAAAATAATCGTTAAACTTCAAGTTGTGATGGACCACAAAATCTGACAGCAAAGTTTCTAAATCCAATTTAAAATGTACCTTTTACCCAAAAAATCCTAATTTAAAGTCTGTCCTCTCAACTACAGTAATACAAGTATGGATACACAAACACATTAGCTCTTGTAAACACAAATACATTAACCTGTGTGTGCACACAGACATCAATACACACACAGTGACTTACAGTTCTAGACGAATGCGATACACATGTCAATAGGGTTAGCGATACAGACCTGACTTAAGCACAGGGTTTCCAGAGAGCAGCACTTTGAAAGAAAGAGAGTTTCTCAGTCCCATAGCATAGCAAAGCAACAACCACAACACACACCACTAAGAGCATATGCACACGAAAGCTAAGGTTACAAGATCCTACAGACAGCACCCCGGCGAGCGGAAACGACGAAACGAAAGGTAGAAACAAGAAGGCAGTTGGAAAGAAGAGGTGACACAGTGAAGAAACACAGAGAGGAAAGGAAGAAATAGAATAGAATAGATTCCTTTATTGTCCCCAAGGGGCCACAAAAGTTGTAGTAGCATCCACAAAATATAGGACAGACATCATACAAAGGTGACAAGAGAAGAAGAATAACAATATACAATATCCACAGTGTTCGGTAGCAAGAGGGCAAATATACAAGATTACAGTACAGCGGAGGAAGTTGTGTATGTGTGTGTGTAATGGAGGGGCCTGGGCAAGAGGAGATGGGTGGAGGGGGGGTTCTAAATTACAGGGTCTGTACAACAAAGAGTCCTGAGAGAAGGAGGGAGGAGAGGAGGAGGAGAAGGGAGAAGGGTCTACCTCTGTCAGCCGAGTTGTCAATTGCTGCAAGAGAGGAGAGCAAAAAGAAGAAAGGGTTTAGATTGCAGGCTGTGGTGCTGGTAAAAGAGCAAAAGAAAGGTGGATTAGGTTGCACCAGCTATTCGTAAATCTATTACTAATACTGTGCATAAAGTCCCTCCTAAATTCTTAGCAACTACTAACTAGTTTCAAACTAGTGATTTACTAAATTATACCACCGTCTTAGCTACTAATGACTTCAGCAACCGTAATGAGTAAACTGGTTGCTAAGAAACATCTGTAGCACTGTCCAGTCAAAAGCAATCAACTATGTAAACAGGAAGTCACTGTAGCATCAAAAACCGTAGCATAACTTCCAAAAATGACATGGACATGGGGGCAAACGATATATTGAACTTAACTGCCAACTGCCAGGTATCACAAATTTGTTTAATTTATATCTGTTTACATAAAGAAATACATGTTTTTCAGAATTAGCTGTATTCATGTAGTTTAGAATGAGTGGAGAAATATCCGATTAACCTAACCTAGCTGATGTTATTGGGTCATTTAGCCTATTATTAGCATAAGTTTTGTAATTTGAGATATGAGAATAATTTAAAATCTTCCTAGTTCACAGCATTTTATCAAGTGTCAGGTCAGATTTGTCGACCATATTTCAGATTTCTTTCATTCTTCAAGCTAACCTTGGTTTTGTCAGTTAGCTCAGTTAGCTACACAACACCCGGCAGTTACTGGGTGTATTAGTAACATAAGAACTAGTTTGTGTGGTGCAAACTATTTTAATTTATGTGTAAATGTCCACTTAGTAAATACTTTACTTCACGTTCTAACTAGGCTGAGTTTGAACTTGGTGCAGCTGGCTCCAGTTGTTTGTCTGCTGAGTTATAAAATCAAATTTTCCTAAAAAGATTGCACAAAAACCTGTTTCACCTGTTTCCAACACAACATGCTGCACTGAATACAATTTTTTAGGCTCATTATGAAAACACATCTCCGTATCACAACTAAACATCAAAAGCCTGCTGTGAAAAAAACATCAAGGGGAAGGAAGGAAGGAGATAAAGAAGCATCATTGCTGCCGTCATCTCCTGACACTGACCTCTTTTGAGAGATACCGGTAAGGTTTTGCTATCTGTTCCAAGCTCGTTGGAGACCTGGCAGGTTACCCCGTCCTTCATGACCTCGGCCGTGGCTTTCAGGGTCATGGTGCTCACCACCTTGTTACCTTCCACTGATACTGACTGGCAGGAGCGACAGATGGAAGGAAAAGAAATGGAAGAAGGATGACAAAGACATGCATTTTTACATATTTCCTGATCATTTCTTGCCTACATTTTAAATTTGTGGCAGATTTTCCTGTTGTTAATACATTGCACTCATTCATTCGTTGTCTTAATAAGTCTGGTTCCTATCATTTTGCACATTTAGTGATGCTTTATTCCATATTTCTTCACATGATTATCATTTCTACATTTGACCAAAAAAGGTCAGTTGTGCAAGCTAAAATGTCTTTGATCTTACATACATCAATATTTGCTTCTGAAATTATCAAATTTTTCAGAAGGATCATGAAAGTTTTATCTCATTTTATCACTTTATTTTATGCAATATTTCAATTATGAAGCTGTATTCCCCCTGCAAGTTTCTTTAAAGCTGCTTCGTATGGGATTTTCACATCAGTATGAAATATTAGAATAAAATATTACTTTCCATAGCCCTGCAAGCTGTTTCTCTCCGTCCTTTTTTTATTGCTTTTGAAGTTTAACATATCAACCTACCGAGAAGAAGATCTTAAGATGTTATGAAAAATCATGCTTCAGACTTCACATATTGACCCAAATGAAACGCTAATAGTGATAGCTCAGTTTGTTTGGAATACATCTTCACCTCTGTTAGTTTTGTGTTTATAGTTTAACTTGTGCAGTCCCTTCCAGGAAAGTAGCAATTACATCTGTTTACATCTTGATTCCTGTGAATTGCACACTAGGAAAGGAAATAGATCAGGTAATAGTATGTTGTATATTTATCTCCGCTTGTCTTGATTGTGTTTTTACATTCGCACCTCTTTTCCTGAGGGCTTCCAGGTGAACTGAGGCGCAGGAGAGCCGTAGGCCAAGCACTTCAAAGTCACCATGTCTCCTTCCTTCCCCACCTCTACAAAAGCAGGAGTCTCGATCATCGGCTTTCCTGGAAAGGGTGTGAGAAAGCCAGTGACCAGGGGAAACTTTTGACAACACAACACAGCACAAGCTCAAACGCATGTACACACACACACACACACACACACACACACACACACACACAATCATTTTAGGCTGGTTCAACTTAATACAATAATTTCCCTTGCTGTCTTAAAAATGTGAGTTAACTGAACTAAAGTTGAACAATTAATCATCAAAGTCATCTTTAGTGTAAAAGTGTAAAACACACTGGTTTAACAAGTTCAAAGATATTAAGTTGAATCAACAACTGTTCAGTCACACTGACATTCAAGGCTGCTCCCAGTAAGCTTATTCCATTATAAGAGTATAGGGGGACTGAATTCAATACTAGCTTTTATCATGGTTTACATAGTTTTTTTATTATTATAAAAACAAACAGCTGTGACTTAACATGTATCAAATGCACACAGAAAGTTTCCATCAGGTCTGTTTTCTGCAAACTACAAAAAAATGGGTCTCTGGAGAGTTTTAACTCTCAAATAATGCATGCTGGGGAGTCTGCTAATATGCTGATGCTGAGAGTGAACTTTCAGTCAACTCATCATTTCAAGTCAAAAGACTCCAGAAGTGGAGTCTGAAGTGGTCTGAAAGTAGAAGTTGAATTAACTTGAAATGAGTGAAACGTGCATGCACATTAAGTTAATGACAAAAGATTAGTTAATTCCACCAAACTCCTGTATGATGTTTTACAGTGCACTAACCATTTCATCCCACACTGACAAAAACGTCAGTAGGAAGCCACGCCTTTTGTCAGTTGCGTCCACAAACTCTACAACCTACTTCCTCTGACTAAAACAATAACCAGCACACCCTAACTTCAATCATTGTTTACTATCCTGTGTGTACGTGTGTAGTAGTGGCACGCACATGTAGGTAATTTAAAAAATAAATGATTATTCTGCTTACAACAGAGTATAAAGCACTATGTATTTTACAGCTCCTAAGCAGTAGGCCTCATACTTCTAAAAGTTACTGCCAGGGGATAAGGCTATGTAAATTTAGCAGTTTAAACACATAACTGTATATGTACAAGTGTATGACTGTGGCTGAATTGTGTGTGTGTGTGTGTGTGTATGGAAATATAACAATACAGATGCTGATGTGATTGAAATCTTTACTTAAGTTTTATTGGTTTTCCTGAGGTAGGCTGCACATGTAGGTCTGCAAGTGTGTGTGTGTGTGTGTGACTATGCGAGTGTGTTACCTTTGACAGTGAGGTTGACACTAGTCTGGGCAGTCAATCCTGGCACAGATGGCACAGCTCCAACACACATATACTCTCCAGCTTTATCATAGGAAACATCATGTATTGACAGTGTGCCGTCCTGAGAGAGCACCTCAGAGCCCTGGAGAAACACACACACAGAAATAAAACCAATTGTACTCTATTGGACGCTGTGAGCCCTCGTTCTTTTTATTCTCTCTGTGTGTGAATGTGAGAGTAAAACAGCATTGTGAATATTTAGTTTGAACGTGCACTGCTGTGCTGGGAAAGTAGAGGAAGAACCTTCACACACACTGTTCCAAAGCGCAGTGATAACAGATCAAAGTCAGTCCTCGATGATGAACCTGCCTCTTGCAATTCCTATCAATGTCTTCTCATAGGAATCCTCCTTACTAAGAACAAACACATCCTCTACCCAGAAAAAAACAGCAGTCGGAGACTTTCTATCACACCCGGGAGACACAACAATAGATACACAGGCTACAACATGCCTGACACTGGAGGAACACTCTGCACATCACAAGTGGAGGAGAAGAGACGAATACTAAAATACCAAAAACATCACTGCTACCACATAAGAATGTATTGAGTCTCTTCAAAGAGACTGTAAGAGTTAGCAAATCGTCTTTTCTTTGGTATGTTTACTGTAGAAAATAAATTTAGAGCATATGTTTTGTTAGCCATAGAAAAGGCAATTTTGTTGTTATTAACTATTATCTTTAGCCTGTTACACACAGAGAACACAAACTCCAAATAGTTTTAATGATCTATTTCCCTAATCAGCTGTATACCATTCTAGCATGTCTAACTAAACAATTCTTAGGATTTATGATGGATTATATAAGATGTCATTAATATATGATATAATACTACATCTAACAGTGTACAATATGTATAGTGTTCACAAAAAGGAACAAACACCAGTGTCTGTTCTCCAGTTGCTGCAATTGGACACAACACTATGCAGCTTGTGTAGCAGGGCTACAACTGTCTTTAAAGGGAGCACTGCCACCAATCCAAAGACTCCAGTGTTGTATGACAGCTGTGCACCAAGTATGTTACAGTATGTGTCACGTTGTGACATTTGGTGTTATACAATGACGAAAGGTAGTGTTGTTAAAAGCTTGCATGAAAGCTGAACCAGAATCACAAAATGTCCAAATATGGAGCCCTAGGAAGGACTGAATTCTTGTTCAACATCCAGCCAGAGCTGTTAATGTGTAAGAATGATAGGTTTGCATTTAAAAAACTGTTATCTCATAGCTCAGAAAGAATTCTGTGGACAGATGAGGAAAAGAGCAAAGCTCTGTATTCTTAGAAATACACCATTTTTCCATGAAAGGAGAAGGTTGAAGGAGCACACCTTTTTCCACTGAAGAGTATGCACAGCAGAGGCCTTGGTCTTACACTGCCACTCCACCTTGTCTCCAAGCATGACGACTTGAGGTTGGATAGGGGTCACGCTCACTGGGTCGATGTCTGAGAAAATGGAGAGCAATTGAGAGAGAGGGAGGAAGACACATGAAACCTGAGGCCTTCTATACATTCTAAGAACATAAAGAAGTGCCATTTAAAATCAAAAGGCTTCTCATCGCTTAAACAACCATGTAATAAGGCTGTTAAAACGGCCATACTAAGCAGAATATTTACTATTTTTGTGAGTACAAAGCTAATGCACTTACTCTGAAGTTAAGCCCATTTCGAAGCCCAAGTTAAGCCTATTCCATGCTATTTCTTGGCTATCTCCACTTAATTTGTGTGATAAGATCAAATTAGGGAGTGTAGTTGGGATAACATTAAAGTAACAGATGAACTGCGAAAAATTGAATTGGATATCGGCCTCCTGAAAGGATTCCATTAAAGCTCATTGCATTCTAACCCTTTTAATACTATGATTTACTGATGAAAAGAATGGCTTACAGGAGGTTAATTGTTCTTTACGTGTGTTTACTTTATTCTGCAGTTGTGTGTATCTGTGTGTGTCTCTGTGTGTGTGTCTTTGCCTCACTCACAGTGGACAGTGAGGGTGATTGTTCCACTCAGGTCAGCGTCCAGGTTATCGAAATCTGTGGCTTTGCACTTGTACACACCATCGTCTGTGCGCTTGACAGATTTCAGCGTCAGGAGACCACCTTGAGCAGTGATGGGTTTTTCCTGAAGGTGGGAGGACAGGGATTGACAAAGAGAGAGACATGGGTAAAGACTGAGTGAGAGAGTAACAAAGATTATTTTCATTCAAAAGTTGGGATACTTTTTGCAAAAGCATCAAAACAACAAAACTTTTGCTCTTTCTCTCTCAAACATATATGTAACATGAAATGCAAAAGTACATCTTTAGTGAAGTCAAACTCAGGCTGAGGGTTTCCATCAGTCTCACACTTCATGGTAACAATATCACCCTCTTTGACTGGAACAGTGTTGAGTAGGGAAAAGGTCGCTTTCTCAGAGGGATCTAGATGGACAAGAACAGATATGGAACAGGTGAAAATTCCTCCTTTGGATACATTTACACTGTTATACTGTATATCATCAGTCAGAGATGTGCAATGCATTCCAGAAGGGGTGTTTGACTTTCCCAGTACCTCCTCCTTCCTTGCCTCATCATTCTTCTTTAACTGAATATCAAATTCCACTGTCGTTGCGTTAAACTACAGTGTTTAGCAAGAGGAAAGATAAGCAACAAATGAAATGGGTCCAGGAAGTGAAGATAACACCAACAGCTGTTTGTTGACAATGTTTAATTTTAAAGGGCGTTACATTTCAATCTTTGAAAGTAAAGCTTTAGTTATCTGTCCCTTTTTCTCTTCAATCCCACATCTGCTTGGGTCTTGATCATCTCCACCCTATTGTAGTGGGAGACCAGCAAACTGGTCTGATAACAAACTGCACCATGATAACCAAGCAGCTAGCAATGCTAAAAAAAGTTTAGAGATTAGAGGTCCTGAAGTGGAGCTCTCTAATCGCTGCCATTTTAAGCAATAGTTTGAAATTTTGGGAAATACATTTAGTTTCTTGCTGAGAGTTAGATAGGAAGATTGATACCACTCTCATGTCTGTCTCAATATAAGGCTACAGCCAGCAGCAGCAGGGTTTCTTAGCTTTGCATAAAGAGTAAAAACAGGGGGAAACAGCGAGCTCGGCTCTGTCCGAACGTAACAAAACCAGCACATGTAAAGCTCACTAAAACTAAACTCTTGTCCCTCCTCTCCACTCACAGTTGAGGTTGATGGTGATGGTGTCGGACTTCTTCTGTTTGATGTGGTCTCCTGGCATACTGTACTCCACGGTGCACTGGAACACAGAGTCCTTGTCTGCCTTGGTGGGCTGCATGTACAGGGTGCTCTTGATAGTGTAGAGACCGGAGGCCTCCTTCACCACTGAGGGGATCATGTAGGTCTCTGACAAAGAGGAGGGACGGAAGAAACAAAGCACACAGATTATCCTCTGCTTTGTACAGCATATAATATCAGACTATATATTTACTATATATTAGACCCATACTCTCTTTCCTGTCCTTGACCTCAGGTAGGGGCTGGTCATCTTTGAACCAGATAATTCTTGGCTGGGGATGTCCGTTCATCGTCACACAGGTACCAATCTGATACACACGGACAAATGCAGGAGGGACAAAAGAAAGTCGACTGAAAATGTGTGTCTTCAGTGTTCATTGAAGAAATCAGAAAATATGCACACACGCAGGATGCACACACAACTGTATAAATTGCACAAACACCTCAGAGCTGGTAGTCTGTCCTGCAGAAATGGCCTGACTTGACGGCCTTGTGAGTTCTGGCTTCTCAGGAGCAACTGAGAAAGGAAAAAGGAGGGGGAGAAATCATGTCATAAAGTTTCACTGCAAGGAAAACCTTTAACGTGGATACAAGCACACACAAACTCAAACACTCTACTTCCATATATGCAGTCCAGCGCACAAGCCTGCTGACCTTGTTAATTAAGTCAAGTAGTAAATATCCTGCTTCACATTATTTCACTGTGACCTGGTTCACATGAGCTGATAAGGGTCAAATAACAAAAAAAAACCCCACTCCCCCTCTCTCTGGCTTACACACACACACACACACACACACACACACAACCACAGGTGTGAGTGTTCCCTCTTGTTTCTCTGCTTTATTCCCTAGCTCACTTGCTCACATGCAAGGTCATCTTATCACTGCCTGCAGCTGTCGACTGCTTATAAAAATAAGCAGTAGATGGGTATTCCTCTCTCTGTCTCACTCACTCAATTCTCTGTTTTTAGTCCTTTTGTTACACTGCTCCCAAAACTGCTGAAGCATTTTTATAGCCATTCCCTTTCCACATACTGTGCAATGCAGGCAGCCGTATGTACGCACAGTAATTTAGATGTACAACGACGACGCTCAAAAGCTGTTTTTTTTCACCCTAAACGTGACTAAAGTTCTGTTTTATAGCCGCTTACATTCAGTCGAATAAAGGTTTTTAGGCTTAAATAACTAATCTTAATGTTAAGAGAGTTAAGACAGCACATGACACACAGAGACGTACAGGCAGGATCATTTTGATTCTGTTATAGTGTTATAGTTTCTTCTTATCAGACATACTGTTTACTCTCTATTGTAGGCCCCCTGAGAGAGAGAAACCAGGCTATCACTGCTGCAGCTCAACCCACAGGAGACCTCATAACTCAGTCCTATTAAGTTAAGGCAGGACAGACACACTATAATTCATCCTCCAATGAGTGGTCAGTTGTGGATAAAGAATAATTGCTGGTTTGTGAGACAGACTGTTTTCTTATACCTCTGGGCTTTTAAGTGCATCTAAAAAGGCCATTGTCAAATAGCAGTGCATTGAGGGTTTGTCTACCACTGACTGGCCCATTCGCGATTAATAGCTTATTTTATGAGATTGCCTTAAACTTTAGTGGCTCTCAGTGCATAAATGTTAATGGTTAACTTGTAAGCTCTTTTTCAAGTGGAAGCTTAACTAAAGAAAGGCTTGTTTTGCTATTCTCCCAACACAAGTCTTCCCTCTTTAGAGTGGTTGATCAGGCCAATCCAAATTGCAAATGAATCGTATTCACTTTGGTTGGGCCACTAAATGCTAAAAGTATGATTGATGTCTGCTCAGGGGTTGCTGTCGGAGCGGCAAGGACACCGCGGCCTGCACCAAGGGTCAGCCCTCAGTGCCTTGGTGATAAATCTGGACTGTTATTAAGGTGAGATATATGAGACATGACAGGTGTGATTGAAGTTGTGTCAAAAGTGATTAGATTGTGGCTAATTGACCTCTGGGGAACTGGCATTGGAAAAGGTTTCGAGGTCCAACATATGATGAAATAATATTAGCTGAAGTCTTGACAGACATAGACGATTGTGACAAATCATACTGTGATACTGTATTTATATAAAGAGGTTTTGCATGGAGTTGCTTTGAGTTTGTGAAAAATGCAATCAGCAAAATGCATTACATGTATTAGGTACAATTAAGCCACTTCTAAATGAAAGTATGCATGAACACACACGCAGATTTGATTAAAGCCATAAACCTTTAGTGGCAGTGACAGTAACAAAACAAGACACAAATTACACACATCAACAACTGATGGAAAAGTGAGGGGCGGTCTCTTTGAAAAGGTCATGTTAAGGTCATATAAAAGGTCAAAGGGCTCTGGCCGACTCACAGAAGACTTTGAGATTAGTGGCGGCATCTCCAACCCCAGCGCGGCCAGCGGTGACTTGGCAGTAGAAGATGAGCTCGTCAGAGGGTTGAACCGAGGAGATGGTCAAGGTGAAGTCCTCTCCGATAGTGACCCGCCCAGTCACGGGGGTGCCGTCATCGCTTTTTGCCGCACCATCCTGGGAGCGGAAAGCCACGCGCTTCCTGGTTCCCTGCTCCTCCTGAATGGATGGACAGACAGAAGGAGATACAGAAAGAGGGTGGGAGGAACATGAGGAGTAATGGAAGAAGGAGAAAAAAGACAAAGAAACAGAAATAAGTAAGAGATAATAGGGGACCTGAGACCTGAAATTGTGTTTAAAAATTCTACTTTTGACTGTGCACTCCTTTACAAAGTATTCCTAATAACATGGATATCACAAACTTTCAGCGCCAAGAAATGCTTTTTCCTGTCTAAAAATATTTGAATAAAGAACATCAATATCTGAAAATTACTTACAATGTACCATTCAACAACAGTATTGCTTGATGATGGCGAGACTTTGTAGTTGCAGGGCAGTTTGGCAGTCTCTCCTTTTAACACCTCCACTTTAGGAGCCACCTCCACGGTCACGGCCCCACTACACACTGCAGAGAAAAACACACAAAGACAGAAAGAAAGAATGTGATTAAAGACTCAAGCATCAGAAGTCAGACGGACTGTGTTAACAATGCAAGTTTTAAAGATGTATACAAGGATTTAATTTGACCAGACGGCATCAATACCACTTTATATCATGATGAAAAGTTGCTAAAGGTAAAACTCAAAAACTTATTGCTGAGTGTCGTTTAGTAGTTGTGAAGTAGACAGTGGCTAACGGCACAAGACACAGAACTAAGCTGAAATCCTACTACAGTATAAAATCTACTGGATTATGACATGACAGGCTGGTATACAAAAAGTATGGCGTGATAGTATTGGTAATTCTCAAACATTTAACAGTAACTTGAAAAGACACAAACACAAACAAGTTCAGTACTGTACATTGCGTCTTGAAGAAGGGCAGGAGGAAATAATAATAAAATAATAAAACCACAATGACTTTTAGTAAAACAAAGTTTGTTTGGAGCACACTAAACATATGGATCAATGGCAAAGACGTGCGTTGTGTTGTAGGAGTGGCTTGAGAGATTTTTATGGATATTTCAACATGTTTTTTTGCCATGACTTTGGGTCTCCATTGAAATCTATTGTAACTGCTGTAAATCCAAACAGACTACAGCAGCAGGTTTCAACCGACGAGTATCAGAATTCCCTTAAAGGTGTACGAACTGCAGTAAAACCTGTTAAGGGACCCTGAGGAAAGCTAGAAGGCCCTTGTCATTGTCAGTGTTCTCCATTCAATAGAGACATTAGGATGCACACAGTGTCTCCAGATATCAATGGAAGAGTAGCCGCTAGGGCACAGGATGGACCCAAACTGGTTCCTGTGGGGATAGGGAACACTGTAGCTCTCTAACTCCCTGTACATGTAGCTGAGGAGAAACAACGTGACAAGGAGATTGTATTACAGAGGGGAGAGGCGGGAAAAGAGGGAGGGGAAGAATGGAGAGCTGGAGCAGAGGAAGGAGCTCCATTTCTGATAATGAAGTCACTGCAGCACATACAGTGTCATAAATCCTATGGTACAGTAATGCATGAAGGCAGTGGAGTTCACTGTGTGTCAATGTGTAGAAACAAGGAACAACTGCAAAGAAAGGACTACGTTGTTTGAGTGACTTGGGTTACACTGCCAAATCAATTTTGCAATCTTTGACTATCAAATTAGTAAAGTAAGTTAACAACATATGGACGTACACTTTGGCAGACTTATATGATACATAATGCTTGCCAGGCATAAGATAAAATTAACTAATATGCCAGGAAGAAAACACACAGGGTTATAGGAGTGGAGCCATATTTACTGTAAGATATAGTATGTTGTACAGTACTAGAAAAAAGTAATAGAAAAAAGTAAATAACGGATGCATCGGGAAGCAACAGTAAACAACCACTCAACAACATTCCCAAAAAACTTTCTATACTGCAAACACAAAAAGCCAGAAATCTACACTCAAATTATTATTCATATTCTGAACATATGTCACTAATGAACAACCCAGCCCCATACTCTGTATGATGACATAAATTAATAATGTTATCAATTTTTGGACTACAACATCTACATTTAAATAATTTATTTGTTGTGAGAAACTGCCACGGGTGGGAGAGGATGGCCTTCTGGGAATCATAGTTGTTTGACAGGCTGGTTTTAATAACAGGGCAGAGAAACGCAGACGGAAGATGAAATAGTGTTTGCTCAAAATGTCTAAAGCGAGATGAGAGGAGCCGAGGGATGACCGCCTTGTTATCACTGTACTGTGAAAGAGAGCGAAGGATGGAAGAGAAAAAAAGAAGACAGAGAGTACATATAGATGAGATAACAGGGATAGCTGTCAAAAATACACACTTTTCTTGCTCTGTAGTGTGTATGTGTCTGTTAGTGAGACACATTCCACCAGGGTCAGATGCTGTGATTCACCATGACCCAAAAAACACACGGGGTCAGGGTTCGGTCAGATGTTGACATTTGATGAAAAGACCTCATGTCTCTTCACTGTTCTTCCACTTCCTCTTTATTTACTTTTTCACTTCCCTTGCCTCTTGTTTTCCTTGTTCTTTTTTTTTTTTTGCCATCTTCATCCGTAGATCCCTTGCTCTCTAAATATTTTCTTCTATTAGCTCAGTAGCTCTCAAGTGAAACATTAGTTTTACAAACCGAGTCTCATGTTCCGAGTTTGTTAGAGGGATGTAGCCCCAAAGAAAATCCTCTTCTGTTTCTGCGCCAACGCAAACAGCAAGCCAGACGAGCAAACGTACAAGAATGTGCGAGTAAATGAAGCGCTGTGCTTTTAGGCAGCACTCAGGATTTAAGAGTCCTGTTAAGTGGTGCATGGGAAAAATACACACTCACACACATACCACATTAAATCGAGTGACTTGCTGGCCCATGCATAAAGAACCTAAATCTTAGCTCAGTTACTCAAGTAATTTGGTTTTTGAAAATGTGAGAAATCTCCAGTTACAATAATAATCTGAGTTACTCCAATATTACTGGTTACTAGATGTTGTTATGTTAAAACATGATCAGCCGAATATGAATTCTGGATCATGTTTCAACCAAGTATTAGAGGAAATCAGTTATTCAATAGTGGAGGGCTTAGCTGCTGCCTTCTCCTTATCATACTTCTTGAGATCTTCTTAGTTTACTCATAATCACTCAAAAAGAATCAATTATATGTATCAATGGTGTGCATCACACCATGTTTCATCATGTATTGTCAACTTTCTTGTTGGGTGATGTGAACAGACTTAAAAAAAAATTTACATTATGACAATTAAGAAAACAAACCCTTGAATAGTAAAGTTGTTTGGTTTTTATTCCAAGGCCTCAAGTTTTTTTTAGCCATGCTAAAAGAGCGGTTGGTCCAGACTGAAATATCTCAGTATTTCCTTTAAATTTTGTTCAAACATTCATGGTCCCCAGAGGATGAAGGTTACTGACTTTGGTGATCCCCTGACTTTTCTTTAGCGCCACCATCAGGTCAAGATTTTAATTTGTCCAATACTTTGGTCTACGACCAAAAACCTGCAAAAAGATTAGCCTGCTAACACACTAAACTAAGGTGGTGAAGATGGTAAAAGTTACACCTGCTAAACATCAGCATGTTAGCATTTACATTGTGAGCATGTTAGCATGCTGTGCCAAAGTACAGCCTCACAGTGCTGCTAGCATGTCTGTAGACACTCAGTCTTGCTGTATTTCAAAGATGAAAAACTGAAAAACAATTAACTCGATGTAGCTGATGAAGCCATGGTATTTCAGGTGAGCAATCATGTATATATCTGCTGAGTAGTAATTAGCTGTGCTAGTCACACAATACTAATCACATTCACTTCCTGTGGAAACGTAGCAACAGCTGTGTGTGTTTCTTGAGTCATATTTTGTGCACATTTTTCAGAGTATGACTCACATTTGCCAGACATAATGGAATATACTAAAAACTGAATCCTCACTTTCAGAGTAGCTACAAGCCCCAATTTTGTCTTTTATGGCATAATAATAGCCACCTAATATCAGTCAAGACAGTTTGTGTTAAAGCGGTAACATAAATCACAGAACAAATAATCTACAGAGGATGTTTGGATGGTATTTATCCCTTAGTATCTGACATACAGTTGTTTTTTTCTCTTTAATTGGGGTTTGGTCAGTAGCTGGGTTACTACATACATGTAAACAGAGCTACTGAGAGGCAGTTAAAGCAATGACATGTGCCATTTGTACCACAGCTTTCTTTCTTTGCAGGCCTCTTTGCTGCTCTGTGTTTTACACACGAGGCAGCTGGACAGACAGAGACTGACAATTAAAGCACAATTAGGGAGTCCTCTGTCCAATCTGAGCCTGGAGCAGCATGTGTGCGAGTGTGTTTGTGTATTTAGCAACACAGGCTGGTTGCTGTCACTGTGTGTGTGTGTGTGTGTGTGTGTGTGTGTGTGTGTGTGTGTGTGTGTGTATGAGAGAGAGAGGGGGAGAGAAAGAAAGAGAGTGGCTGGGGCTGCTGGAGTGGGAGGTGGGGAGGTGGGCAAGCTTCATGGGGGTCTCGTTAGCTGACGCAGGCCAGATAATCGGATTTAGCCAAAGAGGGGGAAAGTGTGTGTGAGGTGGTGTGTGATGGGGTGCGTGACTGGGTACAAAGACAGATGGGAACGAGACGGTCAGGATGATGTACACACACACACACTCTCTTACAGTACATCTAAAATGCATGTGATATTTATGAGCAACCGAAACCACCCCAAAAAGCTTGAGTTAAGTACAGTGTGAGTAGAAAAAAGAAGATCCAAGCCTGCAGTCAAAGCAGTGTGGCAGAGTGGAGGAGACCAAGAGAGTCATGTCAGTCCCACATCTATTGAAAAGTTAATGTGAAACCATCTTTAATACCCTCTCTGCTTGCATCTCTTTCTGCCTTTTTCTTCGACTCTTCTATCTGCTTGCATCTCTTTCTCTTTCACCCTCTCTCTCTTACACACACACACACACACACACACACACACGCACACAAGCGGGTGCCCCTCATTATGAAAAGAACCAGCTGGATCCTCCCTCTCTCCCTGTCCTCTTTTCCTCTCTTGTTCTCCCCTCACCTACTGTTGTATTCTGGACATCAAACTATGAGCCTCTTTCTCTCTCCGACTCTCCTGTTTTCATCTCTCATTCTCAAAGAGCATTCTTTAATACCCAGTGCACAAACTTGGCTTGTGTGTCTTGTCTGCGCATGTGTGTGAGGAGAAAGAAAAAGAGAATGCAAGATAGCAAAAGAAAGGCACAAAGAAAATAAGAAAAGGGGGAGAAACGGAGAGTGAGAGAATGGAAAGGAACAAGAGACAGTGTGTGTGTGGAAATCCAACCTTACCTACATGAGTGTCACCCAACTAGAACCTCTTTATGAAGCCACCATGAACGTTCTTTCACTGATAGCACCTGCTTGACTCCCTGCTAACCCAAACACCACTCCTCTGAAGAGTAATGGATGTTCTGGGTAACCCAGCTTTATTTAAATCTACTGTATACACCTGGATGATGGTGCTAGGGGTGCAAGAGAAGTGTGTTAGATTACACTCAGCATGTGTCACAGAGAAAGAGCATAAAGATCTGCACCAGTGCCAACACTGTGATGAGGAGTATACAGAAGATTTGATCTATGAAGTGAGTGAAAAGCTGGAAAGGACGTGAGGAGTGCAGCGTGGTACCTGAGGGTGTGTGTGTGTGTGTGTGTACCTGTTTGCATGTGTTTGTGTGTGGTCCAAAACATCCGTGGCCTCTAACAGGATTAGTGTGTTTGACTGTTGGCAAAGCAAACAGCGTCCTGCTGCGGAAGACACAGCCTCAATGTCACGAGAACTGAGTCACCTACAGCATGCAGTCATAAAACAACAATGGGTAATACACAGTTTTATTCATCACTTTCCACTGATCTGCACCTCTTCCAGTACTTAGAATTATTTCTCAATCTCTTTATAATTGCCTTCTCTGTTTTAATCAGAACTGCTGGCATCAAGCTCAAGTTAAATATATACTATATATATTATACTTAATTGTTAAGGTCTCATGGTGTAGCTACAGAGGCTACATACATAGGCTCTGCGGCTAGACCATAGCTAACGTGCACCCCCTCAGAAAATGTTACTACACATCAGGGCTACAGCCTCTATGGAGATACCACGAGGAGATGGCAAGAACTGTGACTGGTCAGCTTGGTATGATTTTTGTCATTACTGCTTAATCTTCAGATTATTTTTCTTTTGATCAGCTAATTATTACAGCTCTACTTGTTTTTCTCTTCTACAAGATTCAGATCGGCTCAGTAATCTTCACATTTTCATTAACAGTAGACATATTTTGTGATCTTACAAATCAATCTCAGCTGCTAAGTTCACCAGGATTCTCACTCTCCATCACAAACAGAATGAAAGATTGTAAACACAGCACCACACAACATCTGCCTAAAGTTACTGTGGTGGTATCAATGAGGGAAATCAATTGCTGGGTTACAAATCCATTCTACGGCGGAGGGGGCTGCTGTGGGCTTCACTCCCAAGTTGTGATGGCTACTATCTCCACAGACACGATATGACTGACTCACAGGAGTCATCATCATGAGCCAGAGCCCCCCGTGTATGTGAGTACAAGGCAGGTTGCCCTCAGCTCTCTCAAACTGATAATGGCCTGTTAATCTTGCAAACTGTATCTGACCCAAATCTCGTGTTTACAGGCCTTTCACATTTGCTCAGCGCTCACATTAGTCTGCCTGCCCTGCTAGATGGGAACAGTTTACACTCCCCAGGAAGTTCAGTTTGTTCAGTGAGTTTCATTTTAGCAGACAAACTCGATTCATCTCAGATATTTACCCAAGAGGGCCAGCTGTAAGGCGGAATAATAAACAGAGGTGGTGTTTGCTAATGTGGGTAAAACTACTGTATGTTGTTGCCATTTGCAAATAATACAGTTTTGGTTGGACACTGCAGAGACATAAAAAAGGGGCAAGATAGGTCTGTGCATTTCTGTTGAAGCAAGAGGAAGAGTGAAATTTCAGTCACTTATTTGCTGTTCCCTCTCATAGTTTGAATAGCTGACAGTTTGAGATGACTAGTGGCCAGAGTATGTGTGTGTTCATATATATGTGTGTGTGTGTATATATATACACACACTGTATGATATATGTTTGTGTGTGTCTGACTGTGTGTGTGTGTGGTAGGGGGCAGGCTGGGTCAGTCTGCCGATGTCGGGGTGGGTCCATGTAAGGCCTGGAGTCCGTCAACGCCTGACTGATGAGACAAGAACAGGTGCAGCGCAGGAACAGCAGCTGCAGCAAAACACACGCACACACACTCACCAACAATGAATGACACATACTGAGGGCAAGGGGGAGAGTGAGAAAGACAGAACCACAGAGATGATGGACAAGGAGAGAGAGGATGTTTCCCAGTTTGTAGAAGTAAAACTTTTAGCAACCAAGGAGACACAAAATAAAAACACACACATACAGTGAATACGGGACAGAAATAGATACAGTATACACTCACTGTCTGTTTCTTTGGTTACTTCTAATGGCAAGTGTATCCATACCAGGGCTGTGCATAGCAGACTAAGTGCTGAGATGTTTGTTGACCTTTGAAAGGGAAGCACTGATATGTATCTAATGCTAATTAGAATCCACTGTTGTTTAGTGTGTTCATAAGGTAGGATAAAGGAGAGAAATGGACTGAAAGAGAGAAGGAACACAAAATAATGCTGCAGTCCTGCTGCAATTCTTTTTCTTTTTCAAGTTGTATTGGTTTCCATACATCCTTTACTACTAAAAACTAATAATGTCCTGTAGGAGAGGCCATGAAAAATTGTCCATTCCCACCTCTGAAAATGTACCACGGCCACTTTGGTTTAAGGTTAAAGAGATCAGCCTGGTGCTTGTGTACACAGATTTTAATACATTAGCTATGGAAATTTCACAATATCCTGAACAATGCAAATCATACCGATCGCCATGTACTGACTCAACACAGAAAATGATTCAGTAATGAGTTTATTTTTCACAAAGTGTTCAAACCAGCGTGAATAATCATAATGGATTTCTGGTTGACCTTTCCACAGACATGGGTGGTTGACTTCTGTTTACTGTTTGTATGCTCCTTTTGTGTTTGCCACTGTGTTTTGATTTGCTTATGATGGTCCATGAGAAGGAAATTTTCCCAAGTGGGACTGATAAAGTACTTCAAGTGCCTTCATTGAGTCATAATAGTCCCTGATGAACTGTTACCAAAACAAAACTGTACATTTGTTTAATTTGCCTAATAAAGTGACTGTAATTCTGATTCAGAATCAGTCTGTTATTGCATTTTCTTCTGAGTCTTAAGTTAATAGAAAGTCTTAAGAATTTCCAACAACTCCTAATGAACAAACACAATGAAACAGCCGGGGGCTGACTGTAATGTACTTCACAAGAAACCCTTGAAAAACTTTTTTTTAAGGTTTTTTTTTTGGCTCAATAACACATGGATGACAGCACTCTGAAGAACCAATTACAGCAATCAGAGAATCAGCCTCAGTCTTGTAAATCTCATCTGACCCTTCATAAGCCAGTCAAAAGCTTGCACAGCCATAACTACCCAAGTCGATAGCGGAGTTCTGTTATGCTTCAAAGATGATATCTGGGCCTCTAATTGGAGTCAAATACAATAATATCTTTGGTGCTCGTATTTCGTTGCTTGGTGATACAGGGCGCCCTTGTTTTTTATGGATTGCCTGTGTGTTTTATGAGGGTTATGTATGATATCTGTATGTGTTGGGAAAGGGCGGAGGTGATTAAAGATGAGACAGACCGATCCCGGATGTTCAGATGCCACATGCTAAGCTGTTGCACCGCAATTACAGGATATGTCTTCCTGTCTGGGCTTGTACTGATGTACCACCTGAGTAGAAGTAAAATTCACACCTGGGACCCTGCATCAACACACACTCACACATACATTCAGGTTGCAGCTGGTTGTGGAGGTCAACTGAGTCTAAAGGAAACTGTGTTTTATCACTTTGTTTATTTATTGGCATAAAAACCACCGGATACATGTGTCTGTTCTAGATTTTACGAGACGAGACGGGGCAAAGGAGAGACTGTAAGGGGAAAATAGAATTTATCATTTGTTAGATACAAATCCTGTAACCTTTTATTGTTCTGTTCTCAGTCCTAAAGTTTTTGAATTGGCTCCATTTGTCTCTTCTGTCAGGCTGTATTTTTATGAAACTTATATCAACCTTCTTGCTTGAAATCTGTATCCTCTCTATCATGTCTGACGTGTGAAGCATGCTTTGAATGAACTTGATGTGATTAGCACTTAAAACACGTTTAACTTAATTTGGATTCATGAGTTGAACTTTGTTTAAAACGAGTAAGGAGAGACAGAGGACGGCGTCAGAAGGGACTGTTCCCAAGGACTTGGCATTGACGTAATGCAGCTGAGTCAAACATAAGGCTATTAGCAATTAGCCTCGGTACATATCAGTGTTCTCCACTGCCATAAACCAAACAATATTAGCATCTGTGCATCCTACTCAATGCAATAAAATGCAGAGCCCAAAGTCATCGCAAAATTCAATGACTCAGCAAATGAGGTCTGCCAGCCAAGCAGCGGGTGTGTGGATTTCTTTGTGTATGAAAGTGTCTGCTGTATTAAAGTGGAGGGCAGAGAGGTAACATCACAGTGTGTGCAGATAAATCACAGCTTTACTGGTGTGTGTGGTGTGTCATCTCATGGCAGTTTAGGGGCTCAGGACAAACAGTGTGAAGTGGGCTACAAGGTCGGCCCCTCACACACTCTTTTGTCTGCCAGGAGATTCCCCCTCGCTGGTCCTGTTGTCCAAGCAACGGGGTGAGAAGTCAACCCCATTCAAACAGGAGAGTTTAGAGCTGTGTGGTCAATGAGTGTGTGTGTGTGGGTGGGTGCTGGGATGGGAGTGGGTGTGTTTGTCCTCTTCGAACAACAACAAAACGAGGACAAGGATAGATGGGAGGAATGAGGAGAAGAAAAACAAAAAAGGAAAAACGGAGACATAAGTGCACGAGCTGAATATGAATTGGCGGAGCTGACATTGCAGTCTTCCGCCCTATTCTGCAGCAAGCAATGGTTGAAAAAAATAAAACAAAGCCAAGACGTCTTGCGAAAAGAGCTTATAAATAGAGCTTTGAATACATGAGTCTTGTGAGTTTTAGTGCTGTGTAAGTGCTTCTGCAAAAGTAGCTATGATATATCGTCTCACTGATAAACCAAAGGATTCTCTGAGTGTCCTTCCCCATTAGAGTTAGCTGAGTAAAATTGAAATCATCTCTCACACAGAATATCTGGGCCATTTATTAAGCTAATATCTTTCAGCTGACACAATCTGCAGGCCATTTTTATGTGACTCCATTAACAGTGAGTTAGCACGACAATAGTCAGTGTCTTGCTCCTATTAGAGCTCACATTTGGGTCTTAATACAGTGGAGGTAACAAAGAAAAAAAAAGGGCCATAGCGGTGAATGACATGCATGATCGGATAAAAATATCAAGAGGAATTTCATTACTTTTCGAATCAAAGGGCACAAAACAGAGAGGGTCCGCCAATTACCCCAGTATGTCTCCTCCTGGCTGCCTTTCATTTTCAGAGGGAACTCAATTTGGTGACAGAGAGAAGGGAGACAGAGTGTGTGTGTGTGTGTGTGTGTGTGTGTGTGTGTGTGTGTGTGTGTGTGTGTGTGTGTACGTGTCCTGATCGACTGAGAGAGAAACCAATCAGTAGATGTCATTTAAGGGGCAGAGATGAGAAAAGGTGTTAATATTTAATGTTTCGGGGGCCCTGAATCTGGGCTTCCTTTCCCTCTTCTCCCCTCTTCCTTCCACCCCTCTCGCCTCAGGCACTATAATTAACACACCCTGTCCTTTCCTCCCCCCTCTCCCCCAATCTTTTTCACTATTCCCTCCCTTGAAACACAGCCCCTGGCGAAAAATAAAATTTAGAAACAGGAGGAGAGGGAGGAGGCAGGGATGGGAAGTAAAAAAGAAATGAGAAGGAGAGTTTAACTGAGATAGTGTTAAAAGTTTGGATGAGATGAAGTTGAGAAGGCTAGAGGGTCCCAAAGAAAAAAGCAAGCAGACACAGGAGAAGAACACTGATGCAAATGCAGGCATGAGCAGCAAACCAGAGAAAGGAAATTGTGCACAGAAGCTCTCGTAGATGCAGGAGTTAAAATTGGAGCAAAGAAGAAGGAGAAAGATGAAGTGAGGGAAGGAGAGGGTCCCCTGCATGTCTTTTCAATTCCCCTCTGCCTCTACCTATTTATCAAGGTAAATGAATTGCTTTAATGGGCCAGAATGATATGCAATCTTTGGCAGAGGCAATCTGCTTGCATATGTTGCCGCTAATGTCGCTGGCGTCCATAATGGGATATCCTAATGAGGTGCATTCAGTGATGAGAGAGGCATTATAAATTCCTCTCAGGACCACATAAGGGCAGGGACAGCCCTGGAAAGATGATGGATGGATGGATGGATGACAAGGGATTGACAGCTGAGGCAGGGCAAATTTCCCAGGGTTGGCGGTTCGATCCCCGTCTCCTGTCCACATGTCGAAGTGGCCTTGGGCAAGACACTGAACCCTAAGTTGCTCCCGTTGGAGGCCAGCACCTTGCATGGTAGCTCGGTCGCCATCGGTGTGTGAATGGGTGAATGAGACCAATCTGTAAAAGCGCTTTGGGAACCGTTAAGGTTGAAAAGCGCTACGGGGCCATTTATCATTCTAAACTATGTGTTCATGTATGTGGTTGTACATGACCGATTATAAAACTGTGGCTCATGATTAGTAAACTGGCCTTTATGTGTGAAATTGACAGAGTTTCTCTTTAAATGTGATGATTGGTTGAAAGTGGGTGCTACAGTTTTAGGTTCTAACATGAAACATATATTTATATACTTCAGATTCAGAAGGACTGCAGCATATGCTGGTATGGTGACATGCTGGTGGTTTAAGTTTTGGTGTAATTGACATTTGCACTGGACATTAATGTATTGTAATGCCACAAAACAACCTTATTATATACATCAGTGAATAAATTTAACTGAAAAAAGCTCTGGACATCACAGTGCTGTGTATGTCATTCAGTGGTTTCTCAGAGGGCTGTGGTAATTTGGACACTTAACTATCTTTCAATTTTGCAAACGCTGAGCATGTTTATGGCTATGTATACATAAACATGCATGTGTATACATGTTATGTTACAGTATCTATTACTAGTATATTTATTATTTTATTAAAAAAAAAAAATCCTCATTGCCATCACTTTTCAGTGTGTAATGGGATATCAATGGTACAAAGACAGGGAGAAAAAAAAAACAAGCATGTTTTCATGGAAGGATGTCCTCAAGACTCACTGTCCTTTGCTTCTGTTTTCTTTTAAATTTGTTTTAATCAAACTCACGTGGTTCCAGGTTGTTTAGTGGCAACAAAGCAGTGCAGAACAGGGTCACTGCTGTTATGCCAGTGGATATCGAGCAGATGTTACTTAGGACAAGGACTTGAGTTATCTCTTGTATTTATTTCGTAACATTTGACTTGACTTGAGGAAATAAAAAATATTTTAAACTTGACTTAGGCCAAATTTATGATCTGAGACTTGCAGGACAGTCTGTACTACTTTCATTTTCCTGCGGTTTGTTACTGTAATGGTCTTTTCAAAATGAAAACGTATTGACTCCTCTGTCTTTTGCAGTCAGGACAGATTTTCAGAGAGAGAGGAAAGAGAGAAAGAGCAAGGAGAAAGGCTGACTCTGAGTATAAATAAGGGGAGAGACATTAAGACTACAGCTAATCTCGCTAAAAGGGTTAGGACAAAGTGCCGCTGCCTCTGCCGTCTCTCTCGCTTCCCCTCTCCCTCTATCCTTGAATCAATTCATTCTGCAGGTAATTTCCTAGCATACTGTATAGATAAATTGTCAGCGTAAGGTAGCTCTTATGCCCATTTACTGTAATAAACAACCCAGCGGAGTGTGTCCATTGCAGTGTTTGTACGTGTGTGTGTGTGTCTTTAAGAATACACACAGTGTGATTAAGATTTTAAAAAAAAAAAAGACCCAGACACTTTTGTTCCAGAGAGGAAATAAGATTTGAGATAAGTTGTAAGGTGAGAAAAAGGTGAAAGCAGGCCAACATGTCTCTCTGCAGGTCTCAAATTTCTGCTCTGGATCCTACTACCAAACACACACAAACACACATACACACACACACACACATACACATTATAAAGGCTGAAACAGGCTGTCCTGCCAACCCATGTGTATTTTAATACTGATGAGTGTAAGGATGAATGTCTCAAGTTCTATTTACAGTATGATTACTGCTACATTTACAAACGGAGGGAAACACACGCATAAACACACCTGCCTGCCCTTCATATCTATATATATAACAGCTCAATTCCTCAAACGCACAGCCTCCCTCTGCCGCCCTTCCCCCCCCCAGCAGTCATCTCGTGCTGAATTGTAGCACCCAGGTGTTTTGTTGGCCTGACAAAGGGCTTGTTCCTGGGTGGACAGGCTATACACACACTGCACAAGCTGAGGTAAACAAAGACAGGGAGCAGAGGGCCTATGGGTAAATAACGCCAAGATGTGACTGTAGCTTGCTTCCTGATCTTGCTCCTTTTGAGGATAGCATTACTATATGAAATCTAGATTGATACCCACACTAAATCTGAAAGCACATCTTTTTCTCCCCCGTTTTAGGTTTCTATCCACAGTAGGCTACTGTTTTTCACCAAAAATCTGACCCCAAATTCCCAAACCTGACCTTTTCAAAAATGCTCTATAGAGTGAATGATCACTCATTTTAACTGTAAACATAGCTAATGACATAAATATGGGTAAAGCTGCATTTATGTTTATTTTGTCAAATAACTTTGTGATCGTAAAATGATGATTTGATCAATATCTCAGTAGAGCAGCACAGGGATTACTGTTCGCATAGTTGTCAGGTAGTATTTATGAAAAGCAATCAAATCACTATTTGTGCTTGTTCAAAAAAAAATCTGTTAATGAGAACAACTACATATTGAATTCAGCTGTATTAAAACACAAAATAAGTGGTCATAGAGGTCACCAGGGGGCAGAACGGCAGTTTATCCAGCTGAGACTGTCTCACTGTCTCAATTTTGTTGTTTGCTAACTGTAAAAGGATGAAGAGATTTAACAGTTTTGTGTGGACGGGGATCTTTACAAAAAAAACAAAAACCCCCCAGAAAATGTCATAATGGATCCTCATTTTCACAGGAAACTGGCATTTTCAGACTTAGCCTGCTTAGTGTGGATGCATTAATTCTCTATCTGATGCATTAATTAAAATGGTGACACTGTTGTTTGTATATGTTTGCATATCCCTCGTTTTTTGCTCCACTCAAGCGAAACCACTTTCTGTCTGCATTCACTCTCTCTGATGTGTCCCTTTTCACTGTCTCTCTCTTGTCTCTCTGTAGGAGTGCTGAGTAGCACTCTGCCCATCTCATTTAGAAACAGCCCTCCCTTCACTTCTAATGAGCCTTCATTTTGGCAGAAGAGGGAGAAAAGCCAGGGAGAGGAACACCGTTTCCACTACTTCAGCTGACAGCAGTTCCCTCTTGAAGCCCTCTTCTAATGCCCACATGGGACTGTACAAAAGGGCTGGAATAGGGAGAAAATGGTGGAACAAATGGATATCCACTTTCCCTATTAGCCTCCATTATCTGCAAGCATCATTTCATAACTAGCGACTAACAAGGCTTCTGTGTATGTGCCCATGCCCCTGTTGTATGTTCGGATGTGTGCCTTGGCTGATCTAGGATACACAAATCTGGTGTGGACAGCTCAGAAACCAGAGAGAATTGCCCTTCTTTGTGCCCAAGCTGAAATACGAGAGCGCTTGCTGAATAAAGGGGGTCTTATATGGGGGCGAGGGCACTCCTTAGGGGGCCAGTCAGTCGGGCGTGACAAGCTGGTACCGCTGTAATGAGATAACAGGCCACTGGAGTACGCTTTGATTTGTTCCTCCTTTCCTTCCTTTCTCTACATCCCTTATCCCTTTGCTGTTTTCTTATCCATCCATTGCTCCATTTTTTAAAAAACAGGCCATAGTGCTCAGCAGGCTGGTAAAGCCCATGTGTGAGGGACAGATAGAGGGATAGAGAGGAAGGGGTAAACACACTGGCAGGGAGATAGAGCAAAGGAGAAAGAAAAAGGGCACAAGAGTGTGGAAATGAAAGCCTGAAAGGGAACGTTTCTCTTTGTGTGTGCGTTCCTGAAAACATATTCAAGTGCATGTTAACATGAGCTTGGAAAATTATGAATTCAAGCAAAGCCACAGTGGAAAAAAATGGCCCGCTTAAGAGATGGAGGCATAAAAAGATAAAGAGACAGGGTGTATACAATACAGGTCACTGCCTCCAGACAGACTGGATAAAACCTACCTCCACTCCTCCACCATCACAAAATAACCCCTGCACCTGCCCTCTGGCCCTCCTCCCCCTAATCCCTCCTGTCTTGGACAAACAGTCTTATACAGTGTTGACAGTGGCAACACTCAGTGGGAGGTTGAGACATGCGGGAAACCTAAGCTAAAAGGTGAACTCATTCATTGTGTGCTAAGAATATATGATGGGCAACCTGCCCCCAACAAAAGCTAATTCATTGCCACCACTGACCTCCATATGTCAGCTAAACCACAGGACTCCAACTTATCTTTCTCACCTCTTCGTACTCTGATTCATTCGTAAAAAAAAAAAAAAATCTCCCTCTTAAATCAGTGCTTTCTAATCGTATTTGGGTAGATTTATAGTTGCGATAGTGCGGCGGCCGAAGTCATGATTTCATCTGAACGACATGAGCTGTCTGCCTGCCTGGGCTATAACACTCGCTGTCCCAAAACAGCGTATAAGCCAGAGATTTAGAACGGTCTGTCTAGCCCTAAATCTGTAGTCTCCTGCCTGGCATACCTCACATACAGCAGACTGTTTCTCACACACACACACACACACACACACACACACACACACACACACACACACACACACACACACACACACACAGGAACACACTCTCACTACCTTTTGATGCCCCACCTCCCACCACTGTTCCTTCTCCCCCTACCTACGACTCTCCTCCACTTTCTGTCTTTTTGCCTATTATAGCGGATTAACTTATAATGCTTGGATGAACTTCAGTAAGTGGGGGGTACAAAGTCACACATCAATACACACACAATCGCCGGCTGGCTGGTTGGCTGGCTGGCAGATACGGTCACAAGCCCACTGGCACAGACACATGGAGCCTTCTGGAGTACAGAGAGACACATGCGGACACCCGTATACACACATACACACAATTTTACATACAAGAACCAGACTCCCATGCTGAAACAGAGCAAAAGGTGCAGAATCCAAACCAAAGCCTCTATTAATCCCCCTGGTCCCTCAGAGATAGAATAATTCAGAGTTAATTACTATTCTCCTGCATTCCTCTCTTTCTTCGTCTTGATTTCTAAATCCACTCTAAACTCCCTCTTTCCCTCGACCAGGCAAACATTTGAATATACTGTCTACTGTAGATCCTTCTTTGTCTCCTCTTCCACATTTCTATTTGTTTTTTCCGCCGCTGGTCCTCTTGTGCCTTGGCAGACTCTTCTACACTATGTCTTGACAGAGTAAAATGAGAGGTAAATATGGTTACGAGCTCTCTCTCCCTCTCAATTGTTCTCCCTCTGACACACATACACACCAATGTACAGGTCTTGGCAGCAGCTGACACAGAGTCTGGCATTGAGGTTGCATCTCTCTTGTTGGAGTTTGGAACCACAGTGAGCTTAATTAGAATGGAGGGGGACCACATGGCTGACTGGCTGAGAGGCTGGGTACTGGAGAGACCCATTAACAACCACACTGTAAGATGCTAGCTGTAAGGAGAATTCACAGAAAAATACACACACCAGTGTGCACACATTGCTAACTGCAATATATTTATAGATATAGATACAGTAGCTACACACTCATTTGTATGCAGACGGCTTCCTCAAATATCTTTCTGTCTCAAACTGATTCCAACAGTGTTCTCATGCAGACAGCTCATTATGAAAAGATAAAACACCCTTGTAGTATACAGTTAAAAGCATCCTACATAATTTCCCATGTCACACCGCATTATCTTTTGTGTCCCATGGTATTTTGTTGCATGAAGGTGAGGTGCATATTTTACACAGGGGAAAGAAAAAGAGAATGCATTCCCACAAAGTAGTTTCTATTTTCTGCACCAACACTTCAAGACAGGCCAGCAGATAAGCCAGAGACGAGGAGATAGTGAGGGGATAGCTCTTGCCCATACATGGGTAGGGCAAGGAGACGGAAGAAAGCTGTGTATGCACACACACGCATATTTACACACCCAGTGGGCATATTTCAAATATCATTCAGCATATGGACAGAGCAAGCCCACATGTCAGTGGCATGCAGATCACGTATTACGCACACATATTTTAACGTAAACCCAGAGGGAATTTGAGCTCGCAAGCAAACCCAAATATGCATTGGAGTTAGCCAACTCCCGTCTGTTTAAACCTTCTAGCATTCCTCGCTAATCTGCACCATAATGGCACACCTGTCTTCTCCCATTCCCACTCTATTACCGCCACAGAAATACAGTGGTGGTTTGATGTGGGAGCGGAGAAGGGGGCACACTAAACATATTCATGAACAAACAGCTGATCCATCCTCTCTTGTAATTCTCTCTTTCTTTATGCATCCCTCCATCTATCTTCAACCCCCCCCCCCCGATCTGTTTCCGTAGGGGACTGCCTTGTTTTTTTAAAAAGTGGAGTTGTAGTTTGTCTATGCTTTAGGGGGGCTGTATGTTACCACGGTAACAGACATAGAGGTTATTGTCATAGCTAGACAGGCATTATTGGTAAAAGCGGGAAGGACAGCATGAGAGGGGTTTTCAGGGACAGGGGCAGGTCAGAGCTTGGAACAATCCAAGCCAGGGGGTGAATAACTAAAGCAGTGGGCAGGCGGGGTAGATAGGTAGGTCACATTATTATTGATTGCCTGACATTATGTGGACAGCGGGGGAGTCCGCAGAGACAGACAAATAAATTGTGGCTTGACATCAAAGTCAGGCTGCTGACATTGAGCCTGCAGGGGACAGAAGCTGCCCAAGGCTGGATTAGAGGTGGATAGACACACATAGGCACGCACAGACGCAGACACAGAAATAAACAATGAGAACACTGTCCACGAGTTACCTGATGAAATGAAGGTTGTAAAGAGAGAGCTTGAAAATGACAGCCATGAATAATTTCAGTTTCAAGCTCCGATTTTTGTCTTTTCTTTTTTTATAAAACCACTTCTCATAAATTGGACACTATTCTGACTAAGACACCAAAAATGTCTAACTCATTTACACATCAAGGCTCACTAGAGACTTTCAGAAGGTGCATTATTCCAATCCTCATAAAAGTCCAATCTGCTACCCAGTAATTTTTCACATTCATTAATGCTTCATTAAATCAATATTCATAGCTTGGATGGTGATGTGATTAGAAAAGAAATGGGAGAAAACAGACGAAATAATTAAGGAAATGAAGCTCAGATTTAAATATTCAACATTCATTCTCATTTTGACTGATTCCAGGGACACTCGTGTGGTGACTCTGCAGAGCAAAACAGAAAATATAACTGACAGGAGAACAAAGTTGTCTGACAAGATAACCGCATGACTGTCCAACATGATATATGTATTATCCTGTTAAGGCCACACCCGGCAGAGGCCTTTCATCTGTGGGCATCAGGCCTGACACAGAGGGCACCATCCATCATTGTCTGCTAAGTGGCTGACCATCCCGTCTAGATGCCTATCAGCTAAGTTAACCAGAGTCTGGTGATAATATCTGGAATGTGTGAAACCTGAGAAAGACAAAACAACGTGCGTCTCAACCTGCACAGACCTGCAACTCCAGGAGATGGAAGATAGAGACACTGCGGGGCTGAGGAGGATGTGTGGAAGGAGGGGGTGGGGGTGCAGGTAAGGGCTGGAGGGTTTGCTGGGAGAGACGGCAAAGTCAAAAACAAACCGACAAAAACAGTGTGACGTCGTCATGGATGGAGAAAGAGACAAAGACCAGTGGTGAGGGGGCGAGAGGAGGTGGGTGGAGGAAGAGAGAGAGGCGAAAAGGTTTGACATAATACGACTGAAAACTGTCTCAGCTACATCCACACCACAACTTTTAAGTCTCTCTCTCTTTAATCCAGTGGACCCAACAGCAGATTTGACCCATTTGGTGCCACAACTTCCTCTGCTCACACAGTGCCCATGTGCTGCTTTTCAGGAAAAATCACAGGACAAAAATACCATCAACGCTTCATTTTTTTTATAAGTGTACAAACCCAAGGTCATACGCTGACATGTGATGTTGTTGGCCTCCCATGAGATCTCGCGCCAGATGGGCCCCTGACCCTGAGGGTTATGCTTCCTATTGCACCCACACACTCACACATATGCAAACCTTCACCCTAATTTAAATAAAGCAAATTTACACTTCTGTAAGGTTTATGTTTCCCACTGACATTTCATCAATATTATGGCCCCTTCATTTAAGATTACTGATGCCTACCTCTTTTACTGGCCACTGAAAACCAAGGGCACACCTGGTTAACAAAGTGGCATTAATAACATAAGTGGTAAGGAAGGACACAAGTTTAGTAAAGGTTAAAGTGGACTAAAGTGGACTAAAGTGGTTATTTGTTTTAGGATTATTTTTCTATTCCGCGAGTCAGTTGAAAGAAAATGAAGTGGCAACAATTTTAATAACTGATTAATCCTTCAAGAAAAATGTCAACCATTGCCTGGTTCCAGCTTTTCAAATGTGATAATTTGCTGCTTTCATTGCTTTTAAATTATTCTAAATTTAATATATCTGAATTCTGGACCACTGGTTGGGTAAAACAAGCAATTCAACAACAGCATCTTGGGCTCTGAAAATTTGTGATTGAATTGTGATTGCCCTAAATGAGTTCAACTGAAATTCCTTCCTTCTGTTCAACTGAAATTCCTTCTGTTCATTATAGCTGTCACCGGCCACAAACATCATAACATTCACTCGCCTTCACATGTCCAGTCAAGATACTGTATCAAGAAAAACAATAGATTTCTGATGTCAGACACACACACTCAATAAAAGAAAGAAAAGAAGATGGAGTCTGACAGGCAGAGATTACAAGGATGACAGACACTGACTGGAAGAGAGAGAGAGAGAGAGAGAGAGAGAGAGAGAGAGAGAGAGCGCAAATGTGGCAAAACTGGCGTGAAGACGCTATGCTGATCGCCAGCATACCAAGATCAAAGGAAAAATTAATCATAGGAAAGGAGTGTGTCAAGGTTTCCTTGTATCACTTTAATCATAGCTTCTGCATACCACAGAGGCAGACAGTACGGAGATTGAATTGTTCCCCGCTTAATTAATAGAGTGTATCCTGGAGAACCAGTACCTTCCTAAAATAGAGAATGAGTAATGTCAATGAATACTTGGTGTCGGTCCAAGATCTTTAAAATATGACTTTAGCTTCTCAGCTCGAGCTCTATCCTGCACACTGGACTGTGCTAGATTTATTTGTACATGCCTATGCACACCAGCCTCAAAACATAAGGATAGGTTGCCCTGGCTTTCATAAAAAATTAATTAAAATACAGTTGAGCATTGTTCACCAAGCTTTAGCCGGAAAGCAAACCCTGGTTTCTGTCCAAGTAGATGAGTCTTGTTGTTGCTGTTTACAGGAGCAGATGGTCCAGGTAGGCGTAAGTGCTGGTTGTTTAGGACATTGGAGGAAATAAAACATCATATGGCGGCAAGACAAGCAGGACAATTAAGTGTGTGTGTGTGTGTGTGTGTGTGTGTGTGTGTGTGTATATATATATATATATATCTTTGTGCATGTGTGTAAGGAGGAGGCTTCTGGAAGTTCATAGGGGTGTTGAAGCTTAACTATCAACACCTCTGCTACTCTGGCACCATCTCATCCACCTCCTCCATTTCCAAGCATCTGGTAATAATGTAGAGACGTTTGAGCATATGAAGGTAGAGGGAGGGAGAGTAGGGAGGAGGAGAAAGCATGGATGGGTGGAGAGAGGTGAGGACAGAAGGGTGGGGTTAGATAGAGGGTAGTGGGCTGGAGACCCTTCTGAGCAAGATAAAGATGGAAAAGAAACTGCCTACCAGCGTTCTTCACATTTTTTGCCATTTTTGAAAGAGACATAAGAAAGGGAGATCATTAAAAATATTTCACTTCAATTTAACAAAAGTTGCTGGAGAGAAAAAGGAAATGAAAGGAGAGGGGTGAAATGAAATGCATTTTGCATATTACTGTGCTCATATGACTATATTCATGGCTGCCAACCAGTGCTTTTCATTATAAGAGTGGGGGATGGAGATATAAAGGAAACAAGATCGAGATAAAAGCAGACATGACACTATTGAACTTGTTCAATTACATGAACTCAAAGGCGGCGGCAGCAACGCTGCATAGCTGGACCTCCCATCAGCATCATTCATTCATTATTCATAACACTGTGTCCAAAATCACAGGCCTGTTCATAAAAGATGTTATATATATGAAAGGCACAGATGACTTAGAGCATGAGTAAGCTATTCAATTTACATTTCCAGAATTTCTTTTCTTATTATGATGTGAGTCACCAATGTGAGTTTTCCTCAGAGACTGTCCTCTGAGTCTGTATAGTCTGTATGTCACTAAATGTCATTTGAGAACAGTGTGCTTTTGTAATGCCTGGGTTAGAATTACACATTCTGTGGTTGGGTTGGGGGCCCTTGGGCGAATTTTGACATTTATGGTGGGGAGGGTACGAGGGTGTTTGAGAGGGGTTTGCAGAGGCAGGCAAAAGCTTGTCCATACAGGTATTAGGCAGGAAGGGGTAGAGTGAGGAAAGAGGGGAAAGGACAGGAAGGAGGAGGCGTCTGTCAAATCCAGGAAGAGGTGAGAAGAACTAAAGAACTGCGAGCCGAGGAATGTGGAAAAGAAGTAAGCCAAGTTGGCGGACAGGAGATGTGGAAGCTGTCTATCATCAGCAGAGCTCCAGAATTTTCCATGATTTCAACTCTCCATCTAAGAGCAGAAAGGTAGCTGGGGGGCAGAGAAGCCAACCCTGTATCTCAATAATGAGCTGTGAGGCACAGGCTGAGGTGGCAGGCGAGGCAGGGAGACACTTGGAGGTAACACTCCAGCTTAAGTTTCAGCCATGCACAAGTAAAGGCAGATGGTATCGAAAAACCCAGTAGATTGGGGACAATGTGTTCCCCAGATTAAAGAGGCATTATGTGAGTAAGCTATTATATACATTTAGCATACTAGAACCCAGATGCTCACCACCCTCTGTTGTCATAAATCACACCAACTGGTTGCTTCATTCATAACATTTTGCAAATAAGTAGCCACATATGGGAGCTATGCCACAAAAATACAGCTATCTTATCTGTGCAAAGTATAGGGCTACAGCAGGGAACTGAGCTCCAGGTTTGCCTAAATTGTAGTTATTTTTCTGTTGAGAACAGATGCAGGAAGTGAGGACTCAAAACTTGAGCAAAAACAAAACTTGCTGAACTCATTGATCTCTGAACATGCCCACACCAGGCACTAAAAAATCTGAACAGGAGGTCTAAATAACACACAGTTATTGGCATTACTTAACATGATTTCTGCAATTCAAACTCCTCTTCCCACCCACATGCATAATAACCTTATGTGAAAACAACCGATAGCAGCTTCTGTATTTATCTGATAATTCATTCCATTTTGGATTGTACTACACTCAAAGCAGCTGCTGCAAACAAACAGAAGCACTGCAGTGTGTCAGTGTTACTGGCTAATATGGTTTATGGGCAGACCTGTGGACCGAGTCTGGCTCAAGCTGATATGGAGGCTTGTTTTCACGGTCCAGAGCCAACCAGCCAATCATTTGGATATTGTCTCATGTTTGTACTAGAGGCTTTGGCTGCCCTCTGTGAGTCAACTGACTGATAATCCACTGCAGGGGCTCTGACCACATAGTCGAGTGGGAACAGACACAAACAAGAAAAAAGAAGCAGCAGACAGAGAGAGACAGAGGCAGTGGGATGTGGTATAAGAAACTGAAGGAGTGAAAGACAGAATTCGGAGAGAGAGTGGTGGTAGTAGTAGTGAAGAGACAGTGAAAGAAAGAAGAGAGAAAGAAGTACAATACGATCTCGAGTCCATGACCGTCCAGCTGTCTCTCCTCTTTCTCATTCACTGCCGCCATTTCCTTTGTCCTGCTAAAAATGCTAACCATGCCCAATGGTCCGATGGGAGAAGGCAGAGAAAGAGAAAAAGAAAGAAAGAAAGAAGCACAGTGTAGATGGGGGACTGAGAACATGTTGGATGAAGGACAGGAGGTCCTGTTCTGATACTTGAATACAGCCTAAGTGAGGCAGGAGAGAACAGGTGGGTAGCCAGGAAGACAAGTATGCCATTGTTTGGCTGGTACCAATGTAACCATAAGGTCCACGTCCCCTCAAACTGCCCCTAGCATGTAGCATCCCTCACTGATTTACCAACAAAGTTAGCATTAGCTAGGGGTTTCCGCTGCATACTGAGCTTTGATTTTGTTTGCCCTGTCATGCCGATGGTGAGCTCGGCTTAGATGCTCTCCTGAACCGTTACACCAACTGCCCCTAAAACAGCGCCAAACGGATACACACACACACACACACACACACACACACACACACACACACACACAAACAGATGGGGCGAGGTTGGGAGTATGTGTGGGTGAGGGGCTACGGAATAGGGTGTAGGCAGTCAATGGTAGATATTTTTTTTTGGCTGGCTTTAACTTGCTAACTTCCTTGCCAAAGAGAGCAGGCTCTAATTCTGACAGCCTGGATCATATACCACCAGCTGGTAACCCAGGAGCCACAACCATGGTGACACTATATGACACAATGCAAACAGGGAAAGAAACTACCACCAATTTAAGATAGAGAGTATGAGAAAGAGAGCAATGAGAACAATTAGAGAAATAAAAGAGATAATGAAGCTATTGTTAGACAAAAATACAAGAAACAAAAGCTTGACTTTCCCAAATATAACTTGGAGACATCATTTTAACTTAAGGCCTACTAACCATCAAGAACAAAGGATGAAGGAAAGAAAGAAAGCAGAAAATTGCAGAAGATGGAGCAAAAGAAAAGGCCAGTAAGAAAGGAAGACAGGAGGAAAGTGAATGAAAGGGAAAAGAAACAAGAGATGGCTCAGGCCATGTGAGACCCCCTAAGTGTAGTGGTGGGCTCTCCTTCAAGTCCACCACTGTCCCATCACCAGCTGGCACTGCCATCGGTGTGGGATTGGACACACACCTGTTTATAACGTCCATTAAGTCCAGATTCCAGTTCACGTTGGGGTTGCAGTAATGTTCACATGCTCCTAACAGCCCTGACTGCTCTAAGTGACGGGTGGCCACACACACAGCCGGGTCCTGTTCCACACCCGCACCTAGCTCTCTGCTTTGTCGCACGCACACACACACAGACATACTGCAGTGTTAGTTCAGTTAATGGGGTATGCATTCCAGACACACACACACACACACGCACACACACTCTCTGGACACACATTCAAATACCCAGAGAGCCCTTCTCATAAGTATGTCGATGCACACACACATACTTACTTAAGCACCTGCATGCATACATGTATTCATCCATGCGCACACTATCACACATACAGTTTAAACATAGACAAGGACCACCATTCGTCACCCTTTCACTGTGCCTCAATGTGCTGCCCTCCTCCACTCGCTTCATTCTACATCTCCTCTCCATTCCTCTCTCTCCTTCCTTTCCTTCCCTCTCCTTCTCTCTCTCTCTCTCTCTCTCTCTCTCTCTCTCGCTCTGCTGTGTGTGTAATCAGCCCAGTATTAATACCTGCATTCCGACAGCCTACAGGAATGTCTTAACAATGAAGCTTTGTTCAGGTGCAGAAAGAGAAAGACCTCACTGAAAAATACATTAAAAAAGTGCTACAGTGAGTGAGTTTCAGGGCTACAGCGTGCCTGAACCAAGGCACTTTATGATTTCAGATGAACACAGTTGAGTGGAATACACTTGGCTCTCATGCTGCCTCTACAACTTGAGGCCAATCCATAAAAAAACCCCACACTCATACATACGTATATCAGTCAAGTATACCACTTGTGAACTCTTTCGCACAGAGTCTATAAGCCCAGGAAGCACAGGATAGACCACCATACAGATGAGATATGCTGCTTTGCCAGTGAGTGATAATTCAGTATTATAGTCCATTATAGTCCATTGATTAATCAAAATTATCTGTCAACAGAAAATGAATCGGCAATCATTTTTATATTTGATTACTCGTGTAAGTCATTTTTCAACCAAAAAAGCCAAACATTTCCAATTCATATGTCTCAACTGTGGTCAATTATGTTTTGTATCACCGTTAAGTTAATATTTTGGGGTTTTGGACTATTGGAGGGAGACCAAAATACATCTGAAAGCTTTGGTTTTAGGAATCTGTTTTCAGTATTTTTTGACCAAACAATTAATTGATTTAAAGGAGGAAATAATCAGCAGATTAATCAATACTGAAATTAACCAATAGTTGCAGCACTAATCAAAAATAATTATTCCAAGCAAACCACAAATGAAAACAAAAGTCATTGTATGTTTTTCTTTATACGTGCAACTTGTTGCATAATATAAAATTCATTATTTTATATGTGAGTGGCCGTACTGGGATATATTTTAATGTGGGAAAATATTCTCATTAATATAATGCTATCGATTTCCAGCCGTAAGTAGAAGCGAGACATATTGAAAAGCAGTGACATACTGAATACTTCATCATCCTCCTATCCGTCCTCCATCCCTCCCCCTGCCTGTCCCCCTTTGTCAGGCCTTATTATTGAACATGTGTCCTCTCTGCCCCTGCCATTAACCAACTCCGCCCTCACACACTGCTTTCAATGCACACACACACACACACACACACACACACACACACACACACACAGTGCAGCGCACACACCAAAACTGCTAATTGACATAGGGAGTCGGTGCATCTTTCATCATTCTCCACGGAGACAAATCTTGAAGTGTGTGTGTGTGTGTGTGTGTGTGTGTGTGTGTGATGTGAGTGGGGAATGGGATCAAAGGGGGTCCTCCAAGCTGCCTGTCCTAGACCTCTCAGCCTCTCTCAACACTCCATAAGGCAGCCAGGGAAGGCCAAATATCTATTGTAGTCTCCTTTCACAAGTACTACAACAGTACAGTATGTTCAGCTGACTTCTGCTTGATAATCATTCAGTACGTATAATCGTTAACTAAATTCTGTCTTACTGCCACAACATGCCTGCCAGGGTAGAATGCAAGATGCTCTCGAGGCAAAACACTGGGGTTGTAATTACTTTATCCCTTAATAACAAGAGGCTAAATCAGTTAAGAACTCTGTAACTCTAACATTATCCCCACAATAACTATCCATCACGTTTGTTGTTCTGCAGATTGCACAGACATGTAATTGGGAATCATTTAGCCTGATAGAGTCATAACCCAATTGAATGCTATTGATTTTGGATTAAATATTCATATGGACCGGGAGCAAGCTTGTACTTTTATCCTGCTAGGCTGAATCAAAATGAAGCCATGTAACTTGACTCTCCTTGTATTACTGGAATATGGACACTTAACTGATGAACAACACAGGAGATTCAGCTTTGAAATTCTCTCTCAAAAATGCACTTGCCTTAGTGAATCTGCAAAAAGAAACTCAAGTGCTTTCCACCGCTGCTGCACCACACTGATGCAACTTTATAAATATGGTTAAACCAGCAGGAAGTGACTGTAAGTGTTCTGGCTTGATTACTGTCATTCTCAACAATTAGCTGAACTGTCAGACAAAAAATAAATAAATTAATAAAGATTACCTTCCCCTACTGTTAAGAATCACCAGGGATTTCAGACACCTAGTGGCTCCTTCTGTTCAGGCTATTGTGATGATTAGACAACACATGGTCGGGAGGATGCATGTATTTTGTGTCGGTCCCTGGCAGGAATGACAGACAGATGACGGATGGAAGGTGAGGCAAAGTTAGAGGAGGAGAGAGACAGATGAGTGTGAGAGATGTAGAGAAGAAAAATTTACAGAGTTGGGCATAAAGTAGGCCGACAAGCGAAATCCAGGGAGAAATATAACTAGCAGAGAAAAAGAGACTCAGACAAAGTTTAAGAACAGGATGTGACTTGAGGAGAATATTAACAGTCAGAGCACGGTAACTTTACTCCTCTACTCTTCTCTTTCAAAGTCAAGTTCACACAGGCAGAGAGGAGAAAAGGGAACTTTAGTGCTGTGGTCGTTGTTTCAGAGGGGCTCAGGTAAGCGAAACCTCAATAAAACAAAGGCAAGTTATGTCCTTAGGTGAGTTGCCTGACTCGGAAGCCCTGAAAACTGACACTGGATCTGTTCAGTGATGACACTCTGGCCTAGCTCTTAGGTAACGTGGGGAACCCCCTTTTTCTGATACTTGATTTCAGACATGAAGTCATAGCGAACATCCAACACACAGAACCAAACACTGACTTACGCTGAAAAGTATAGGGTGCTGTAATACAAATACCACCTCCAAACCTGACACACAAACACCTCCACAACCCCCTCTTCCCCTCCTCCACCTTCTGCTCCTCCTCTTCCTTCCCAGCATGGAGGATTAATGTTCCCACTCCTGTCTCCCAGGTCCCCCCGGCCCAGTTAAAGCAATAAGATCTCATTGTCAAAGAGTGACCAGCCTCACTGGAGAGGTTAACCACCGCTGCTTAACCATTAACTAGATTAAAGTCGGGGGGGGGGGGGGGGGGNGCAGGAATGTTCTCTGACAGATGGAAGAGGAAGATTGGACATGAAAAGTGGTTTAAAAGAGAGAAGAGTAATCATTGTGGTTTTGGACTACCTTTGTGGCAGTGGTTAGAGTAAATTTGCTCACATACACGTGTACACATATGTAAACACAGAACATTCTGCAGCCTATAGTGAACTTTAAGTCACCCTCATCTCATGGTTATCATTATGCGATACAGATAAGGGAAAGGAATCCCTTGAGGCTCCACTGCCATATTTCTGAAACCACTCCTGTCCACAGACTAATAATTATGCCTCAGTAGCATGGGAAGAGTTTAAAATCATGCAGAGTAATTTTGCACTCAACACTCAAAAAACTAAGGTACAAACAAGTTAAGTAAGTTAGGGGTGCGTTCACAGCAAACATACAGTTTTACAGTTCTCTCCTTCCCCCACACCAGACCAAGCCAGTGGTGTGGAAAGACACAAGGTGGTAATGCAACCCAAGTGTGTGTGTGTGTGTGTGTGTGTGTGTGTGAAGGAAGGGAGGGGGGTGACAGGGCTTTTTTGGAGGGGTGCATTCAACAACTGCTGCTGAGGCAACTGTTGATGTCTGAAAAGCAACAGCTTGCAAGACTCCCAGAGGACGCGCTGCCAGCCAACAGTCAGATGGAGGGTTTAGGATTGGAGGGGCGCAGGGGTTAGGATTTCTTCCGTACTGCCAGGAAAATGATCTCCTTGGCCACAGATCCAGGCTTTTCCATGACATTCCCCATTCCTAATTGGTATTCCTCAATCCTGACATACTCTGCCTGTCTGATCCTCACTGCTGCTGTCTCTGCCGCTTTTGTTTGTTTTATTCCCCCCTTACTCGCATGGTATTTGATTGATTAAAACAACTGGACACAAGAGTAGTACTATAAACCCATTTTTCCTGCGGCGGACACAAAGCATGTAGGCCATCATATTTGCTAGCTGTTTTATGACACAGATTTGTACAAAGCGTGGAAAAAGCTCAAGCCAATCCTGCTGCTTTTTAAATTTCTATACCAAACACATTGAGAAATAGACTCTTATCCACATCTTACTACAGCACTCTCCTGCTAAATGAATTGGCAGCACTTAACCTCGCCTCCCGAAAGAGCTTTGTGAATTTTAAATTTTGCTCCAACCCTGAATTGCCTCCCCCACCACCACCATCACATACACAGATGAAGAGACAAGGACACACATAGGGAGACGTGGAGCCTGTTTTCAAGGCTGCATTTGAAATTACCCATCACCATCATCTTCCTCCCCTGAGACATGAACAACAAGACTACACAGTGGCAACACAATAGTCAGCTGTAATTGTCTCTCATCCCATCCCTTGATCTCTTTCTGTCTGCCCCTTACTCTCTGCTCCCTTCCTTCCTTCCTTCCCTCCCTACAACTCCCACTAATGACAAGACAATGAAGCAACAGACCAAACCAAAACAACTTCTAGCCAGCTTCTTTTTCACCTTCTTCTTAATATGCATGACAATGAATATTATTCACAGTAATATAATTAAACTTTTTCACAACTATAAAACTTTAAATCGAGATTCAAACACAGACTGAGGCAGAGACAGACACCATACTGGAATGTGTTCTTTGGAAAGTGAGAAACAGTGAACATGCCAAGTGGGGGAGGACGGTCATTCTTATTTTAAAATCATCAATAGTGGCCATAAATCTGCTAAGGACTGGCTCTGGGGACGGGTGTAAAAAGCAAACACAGCCCCCTCCCACTAAAACACAGCAGGCAATCTTCCTGATGCTATGCAGGGTTATTAACTGAGAACCACGCACAAGAGCACAGCGGTCCACACAGGCAAAAGACAACATGGTAAATCACAGCAGGCAAACACATGCACAAACACAACTGGACATGGAAAAAAAACCTACTCTAAAGTGTCATTGTGAAGGACATAAAAAGAGAAAAGGTGGGATAAAAGACAGACAAAGATAAGAATGAAAGATATGAGAACACAGATAAATCTGGAGAAATACACCTTTTGTTTATGTATGAGTACCTGTGGAAGTGTGTGTGTGTGTGTGTGTGTGTGTGTGTGTGTGTGTGTGTGTGTGTGTGTGTGTGTGTGTGTGTAATCACAGCTTTGGCTGCAGCTCTTTTGAAGCTCTTGTGGGGATACGAGGATGAAAAAGCAGAGGGATAAACTTTTCCATCTCCGTTGTGAACCACATCATTCTTGCTAACTGACTTCAAACCAGGATTAAGCACGTGCTCGCTACCTACCATCTGCTGATGCCCAATTGCCGGTGCTGACTGCCAGCTCACCAGCTAACATCAGAGTGCTATCAAACTGCTGTAATGGACTTTAGTGTGTTATTTCCTGTAAATAATAAACATTAGTGGGTATGTGAAAGGCTGGTGAGATCAAATCCCCTTCTCAGCGCTCAGTGATTACTAAATGGACTTCCTAACACAAGTCAACCAAAACATGCCCTTTATTTTAATGTTTAACTGGTGCCTCCTGGTTGTTTGGCTGAGTGGAACCCAGTCAAACCACAAGAATGCACCCTGGCTGTGAACAGACTCCAGCTTTGCACCTACAACACTGCCTCTTGATGGTGAGATGGAAGCTGCATTGCGGCCGCTTGTTTGTACGTGGATTACTGCCTGTGACTTATGGTGAGAGGGGGTTTTAAAGTGAGAAAGGAAGCCCTTCTCCATAGAATTTGGAGTAATGACAAACAAATACACACATTACAGAGCAAGCTCCGACGTGTCACACACACACACACACACACACACACACACACACACACAGACACATTCAAAAAAACACAGGGGAATGAATCACCTCAATAACTACAGCCCCACCATTCCAAATCACTCCCCCAGAGGCCTAAATGACAAGGGGGCAAACATGGACTTGCTCTCCTAAAGCAGCCACTATCAATCTGTCACTCACTGCTATGCGAGCAAGGTTTCCAGCGTTGCGTAACACCTGAATTCTGCAGTTAGGAGCTTCCATGTATGGTACACATGGTATGGTATGCATCTGTGTTTCATTTGTGGTTGTGTGAGCACACCCTTATTGCTCAGCGAATGTATGCTACCTGTGCATGCCTTTTAATATTTTAGACTGAAAGCAAGTGACCCAGGACAGTTGCAAAAGAGGTCCCCTGGCTTTTATCTCCTCATGGCTAAATGGCTCTTTTTCTGGCCTAATACCATAATAATTACACATGGCTGCAGGGGGTGCACTTTTGATGCTGCGCTGGGGGGGGCAGAAATTAAAAGTGAGGAAGTGACTGTGGGAATTAAGGCGGCGATAGACAAAGAGGCTGACGCTGCATGTTCACCTTGAACTCAGCTGATGCTTGTCACTACAATTCTTTCCGCTTGTCCCTGACCACTTTGGAGTCTCAACAGTTTAGCTCAAACTCATCTGACCATTTGATTCTCCTTTTGTCTCTTTACTTTAATTTGACTTTGTTCTTTTTATCCCATAAAACCTGGAAAGGAGAAACTAAGGCAATGTTAGAGTTATTGTGACGTTATTGCTTCTATAAAAAACATTATTTTACCTTTTAACATGTATTTTACCTACCTTATGTAACTTTGTACTTTGTAACCTTCTAACTACCTCACAAGGGTAGAGTGTAACGTATTTTCATCAGCATTCGCTCAGAAATTGTATAATTTGGAGAGACTGTGCTATCACAAACGTTAGACATCTAAAATGAAGTTATATTTCAGCATGTTGTTGACATCTGTGCTGCGATGGAAAACGCAAAGGCATAGACCAGGAGCGTAGACCAGAAGCCATTTACCAACATGTCTGGGTGAGCAGGTCAAAAGGTCAGTGCAATCCTGGGCACAGGCATGCCGAGCACCTTGGGGCACCCCGGGCTGTCATGCATCACATATTCATGTGTCACAACTACATACATAAATACAGGCATAGGAGATGACACACATCTGGATGTTACGTGTCCCTTGGTTCTGTTTAGGCCTAGTGCACTACCATGTTCAGAGCTGACATAGTTGGAAGTTGCAAGTGTGTGACCAGTAATTGTGAGAATGTGGGTCTGTGTGACAGAATCCCAATGAGACCCAGCAAGAGCTGCTATTATGAGACAAATATATGCTAAAGAGAGCGAACGAGAGAGAGCAAGAGACTTCCGTAACAGAGGGATTTAGATAGCTTTTTCTTCGAAGAAATCATTTGTAGCACCAAAGTGAAATAATGACTTTCCTTCCCTCAGACTTCAAAGCAGCTTGGGTGGGGAACGGGGTGAGCTCAGCACCTGGAGCTGAGCCTTTACATCAATGCACCACAGCTGTACAGAGGGATGTGTGATATATGTATCCATCAATTACAAGGCACTTTTTAGTAGGCACCTGTTAAAAGGCTCCATGAAGGGCAGACAGACAGCACAACAACAACTGTCTCTGAGGCCAGAGTGGAGGGAGGGGTCAGTTGTAAAAGGAGATCTGGGAAACGAAGTGGTGTAAAGAAAAGAGAAAAGCTAAACCAGGTAAACTTGGAGGTGGTTGGCTGATATATAGACAGCTATGTTTGTATAAAATGAAAAGAAACTGCTACACGTTAAAGGGCTGCAAAAATCGATGAGAAATATTAAATGATGCAGCGAGTGCTGAGTGAGAGAAAAGAAGAGATAGAGAACATAGAGAGAAGGGAGTCGCCCAACACTCCAGCCCCGCCCTTTAGCTCATCCTGCTTCAAACCACCACAGGCAGCCTACGCAGGCAAGGAATTAGAAATAACTTTCACAAAATGTGCACAAGGCATTCTAGCAAATTTGATCTTGACACACACACACACACACACACACAGTCACATAGGAGCCACTGAAGACTGTAACATATATTTCCAAGTCAAACACATGAAAAACACAAATATCAACATCAAACAAGTAATCTATTACACATTTTATAAGGGCATTAACTGAACTATTACTGTGACACTAAAAGTGGTTTTAAAACACCATAAAGTACAGTGGAATCATAATCTCACTGGCGGTGCTGTAAATGGGAGTTAGATGGAAAGCATGGGTGATAAGTCTCCATGGTAAATGTATGAGCTCAATAACAAACTTGTAGAGCACCACAGCAACTCCTTAAAGGAATATATACTTGGTTAGGGGCAGTAATCAAAAACTTTTCTTTGGAGAAGATCATATAAGGCCAAAGTCAAGTTGCATTTAAACTGGCTTAGTCTCTCTGGCAGCACCCAGGGGTGCTGAGGGTGAGGCGCACTGCCTACAAAGGAGACGCAAATCCCGCAGATCAGACATCAAAGACCTGGAAACTGCACCCAGCAGCCAGACATAGCAGCATGAATGAGACGGGCAACATGGTCTTCAAAATAAAGGCTTAACATTTCTCACTGTTGGGGAAGGACATGTTTGTGATGTACAAAACATTTTGGAAGCATTTTTTGTAGATTTAGAATTAAATCCACACATTATCTACATAACAACATTCTGACTTTTCAATGTGTGTTTTACTTTGACAGTTCAATACGTTTCATCCTGGTTGCATCATAGAGGTAGCCTACTGTTTCGTATTAGGCTATATTGGAAGCGGCGTCCAGAGGGAAATAACGGTGTGCTGCAGTCCTGTGCGCTAAGTAGTGCACTAAAGTGCGGACTTACCGCACGTAAGTCTATCTATTATCAGTGTAGATAATAGATAGATGGGGGCTGAGCAACCTGACTGCTGCTGCTGAGTATTTTGTTTACCAGTTACGCTACTGTTGAAACAAATGTTCAATAGGCTACCTGTCGTTTTCGGGATAAATCCGGTTTTCCACCTGCTACCTGCGCGTTCCGGCTCATCTGAGCAGCCGGTAACGGGTTGTTCATCAATATAGAGCAAACATAAACTACAACGTGTTTGATTAACAACTTCATGAGCCGCTTCGGACTGCGGCATGGACCGACAGGTTTGTCCTGTAAGTAGCGGACCTCTGAACTCGAAGTCCGCGAAAGAGGAAAGTAGCCTAGGCTAAAAACCTGTAGCCTGAAGCAACGAAAAACTAACCAGCACCGTGTCCAAAGCATTCTAAAGTTACTAAGAGCGGCTATCATTTATAAATTGTAGCGGAAAGTAGAGAATCAAATAGCCTTAGCCTACCTTGAAATGCCCAGAGCAGCAAGGTGCACAAGAGCGACGTGCGTCCAAATGTTATCCCGTCCATGGTCGCTTTTCTAACTTTTTCAAGGAAAAGTATTCACTTTTGTTTTTGGTTGTAGAGTGTGGAAATCTGGCAGCAGCAAGTCTTCTTTCTTCTTTCAATGCTCCAAAGCTTTCTGGACTTCTCTCCTTCTCTCCGTCTCTCTCTCTCTCTCTCTCTCTCTCTCTCTCTCTGCAAAAGGAGTGCTTGTCTCTCCCTCACACACAGAAATCTGATGCTGGTGGTAGTCTTTCTTGGTTGATATATTTGCACAAAAGGTGATCCACCCTCCGCCTCCTCCCAACACAACCCCTCCTCTCTCTCTCTCTCTCTCAGTGAAAAGAACTGCTTGACTAATCGCGTATAGGTCTACAGGGGCCCGCAGGACTTCTTTAAAGGGAGTTAAAAGTGATTTTATCATGAGGCTCTCTGACTCATAGCAACTCCAGAAACCTACCCTTCAGACAAAAGAAATACAAAATTCACTGAAAAAGTACAGAAATGTATAAGCTCACATTAAACTTATTTTTGTCCACATTATGCCAGAATATTACAATTATTTTTGGTCATTTTTAAGATGCCTATCAACATGGTACACTTAACAGCTTTTAAATTCCATTTATTTTATTACCTGGAAATTATGGAGACAATGGCATGCCATTGGGGGAAGAAAACTAATATTAGCCTTAAGAAAATAGGCTGTAGAACAATTAACTGTTGATTAAGTAGGAAATTGTAAAAGACACAATTTTGAAATTGTAGACATGGGAAATGATTTTCATCAACCATAGCTAAAGGCTAGTAAATTAATCTGGCAGGTTACTAATCATCATTCGGAGGTCTTGAATCACATCAATTGGTTGGAAAAAACAGATTTCTTTAGCCACTTTGTTCAATAGACAAATTTCCTGCCCTGGTTAGTCCTTAAACATGGACTATCTCCAACTTGAATATGTCTCAAATAGTGATTTTCATTTTCAAAGCAACCAGAGGCCATTTCTTGGGAGTAGGCTAAGCTGTCTGTCATTGACAGACATACCATTCATTCCTAGACATGTAATCCCTTCAGAATCAGTTTTGGTATTTACAGGGTATGGTACAGGCTATTTGGGTATTTACAGTTCAGATATACAGTTATCATGAGGGGCCAAGTGGCTTATTCACAATGCTATAATACCAGTCTGAGTGCTTAGAGTGGGTATTGTGTGACCTATGAAGTTGATTTAGGCCAAATCCCATAAGCTAGGTGTTGGAAAGCATTAACAGTCCCCTATAAGATGGCTTATTGGTACCACTGCCCATCTAAGGGCACAAAACAAACATCTATCTTCTTGTAGTTTCTTTCTACTGGAGACTGGTGGACTGTGGAACAACACTAAATAATTGGCACACACAGCTGGTAATAATAGTCCCTTGCAGAGCAGCTGCATTCAAAGACACACATTCCAAACATAGTTGGCCCAAAACAGCTGGTTAATATTTTCTCAGCCCTGTTCAAAGAGGAGAGGTGATACTTGCAACCTGCTCCACTGCAGCATACACAAAGAACAGCCGATGGATCTGACAATTGAGCTGCCTGGAATACACACACACACAGCTGTTCTACATAAAGAAGATGGAGGAGTTTGTATAGGCTACTGAGAAGAGTTTGACAGGACCAAGGCAGCTAGTTTAGCCTCACTTGTTTAATTCTCTGAATTTCCCTTTCTCTGTCTGTTCCCAGCAATGACAGCAGTAGCTGGAAAAAAGCCTTCCCACATCAATACAACCACTCATCCCTGATATCGACCCAGTCATAATCATCTCTGCATGCTGTAGAGACATGAGATCCACTAACAAGTCTTCTGTCGTGTGGTGAAGGACTTAGCATGGTGTAACCCTCACACTACCTTACGTAAGACCTATATCATGCCGCATAGCTGTGGCTAATGCTGATTTAGCCAAGTACAGGGTGTTCTTACGTAATGCCTTTAGTCATATATATAGCAGCTGTGGCTGTGATTTACTGTATTGGCTCATTACCTAATGGAGCTGCAAGAGAGGAGAGAAGAGGAGAGGAGAGAGAAATGGGGATGGAAGAGGACAAAGAAGAACACAGAGGATAATAGTAAAAGTAATAGGGAAGGAGAACTAAAATGTAATACAGTGGGGCAAAAAAGTATTTAGTCAGCCACCAATTGTGCAAGTTCTCCCACTTAAAAAGATGAGGGA